>CM068745.1:61457417-61697274 GCA_035084275.1 Hydrolagus colliei
AGATGTGGATTGTTATTATTATTTCTTATTATTTTTGGAGGAATACCCCCTACCCCACACCGGAAACCGATCTGCCAATCTAGGTAAGCAGAAGTGTGTGGAGCAAAGAAACTTCCCTCAGGTTTTGCTGTTTCTGGGAATCGAACCCGGGTCCTCTCACTTGTGAGGTGAGCCCACAAAAATGTTCTTTAGTGCTGCATTACTACATTACGATTAATTTTGGTAAAAGATTGTTAATCTATTTTGGGGTCTGTGTTGGTGCAATATGAACATTGGAATTGTATTTTTGGTTTGGAGTCTGATTTGTGTGTGAGATTTACAAAAGGATTTGTAAAAAAAACACAAAACAATTTGGCACTAAATTTTTAAGTTTTTAAAAACAGCCTGAATGGAATGTACATTTTCCAATGGGAACATTCCTTTTGCGTGGCAATTCCCCAACCAAATTGTGCAGTATTTGGATACCTTTATTGGAGCATGACTGATTCTCGGTTCCAAAGTAGATATCCTTATTTTGAATTGTAACCTTATTATAAAGTAATACACTATCATGTTCTATGATACAAGAATAGCAAAGGAGCTATTATGTGGAGTCCTGCAGCTTAGTGGTTAGAGCACTAGCCTTAAAAGTGGGTTCAATTCTAGGCAGGGTGAAACCTTTGGCAAGATTCTTTATTCCACATGCCTGATAATAATCCCCCCCCCACCCCCCAATTAATAATTTAATTCTATGACTGTTTGTGGGACACTTCTGTGCGTAATTGGCTGCTGTGTTGCGCTCACATATATACAGTCAATTCACTTTACAGTATATTCTGTGAAGCACTTTGAGATGTCTAGTATCATGTTTTGGCAGTATAAGCAGACTTTTTAGCTGCATTTTACAGTTGGACTAGTGAGGCATTGTATGCTTTGTTATAGCATTAGATGTTTTGGCTCAGTAGTGGTCTAGTATTATAGCAATGAGCATAACAACAAGTTACATTTTAAATTGTTTTACATTTACATTTCTCAGACTCTGCTGAATTAGCTGATCTCACCTGAGTGTTAGAGGATGCTGCAATTTGCCCTAGTGCTTGGGTTAGTGATTATTACATAGTGTTACAGATGGCTGTAATTGTGATATCTGTTTCTTGACTCCATTTGATGCTCACCCCTAGATATACATAAGAATTTAAGAATACGAGAAGGCCATTTGATTCCATCAACTTCGACATATCGGTGGATATAATCACCTCCCATAATCCCACATCCTTGATATTCCAAAATGTTTTGTTGTCTATAAGAAGAAATTTCTTTGTTGTAGTCTTGAGTTCCAGTTGTCCTAATCTTAAAGTCAATGCCCCTTAATAACTAATTACTGCTCCCTGTATTTTATCCAAATCCATTTAATAATATTAAGCACTTCAGTAAAAACACTCCTATTATCTATTATTCACATATTCGGCTCCTATGTATAATAGACACACTAGCAAGCACCTATGGAATCATACCCTGGCATTAATCTGTTTCCTCAAGACGAGGGATGTATGGTATTTCAATGTTTTTTTCCTCATAGAGAACAGAGATCTAATTGTTACTATGCCTCTAGTTAATTAAAGTTTAGTCATATCATAATATGAGATGCATTTTTAATTTATGAATTCTTACCTTTGCTGAAAGGAGTTAAAATGTGCTGTTGTAAACTATAAAGGGGTTACTTGGTTGAGAATGTTTGATGCCACAAAATGTCTGTTATCAACTTTCCTTTTCTTTGTGTTGCTATTTTGGATTTTCCCACAAGTCAAAATGTTTACATCTTGGGGGATCTTATTTGTAAGAGTGATACAGCACCTTATCACTTCTTCGAGACGTCTCAAAGCGCTTCACGGGATGTATTGCACAATGAATGGCTGTAATTTTGTATTTGCAATATTTCTTAAATAAATCTGCCTTATTCAGCATATTCAATGTTTTCAAACTTCTTGTAGGACTCAACATTTGTTAAACCATACTTAACATTCCAAGTGCACACATTCTGTCAGCTATTGCTTCGTGCTTCTCATGTGCTATGTCTCAGAGGGAGTTAAAAAAGACTCCAAGCCAGTCCTCCCTGTAGGAGTCTATTACCTGTTGGCTAAATATAGAACAACATGAGCAACACTGGAGTAGTCAGGCATCACATTTAGAAAGGAAAGTGGTGGCAGGAAACAATGCACAGTATGGTGACTTACAAGGTTTGTGTGTGAGAAATTTGGTTAGTGATTGTTATGTAGTGTTACCAATAGCTATAATTGTGATATCTGTTTGTGTACATATTATATCATAATATATGTATAGAAAACAATCTGCACTTCAGTTTTCTTCAGCTGAGGCTGTTACTTGATAGTAATCAAGTTTTGATTGACGTTTTGGTGGAGTATACTGTCACCTGCCTTCTAGTGCTAAATACGCTGCTTTTTTTAAAAAAAGTTAGCATTCGGTCTATTCACATTCTATCTACTTCCATCATTATAATAAGTTGAGTAGAAATCTAGTGGTTGGAGAACAATTCATCTTCATAGAAAATGAATGTAGTCAATTGGAACTTTCTGTTACTGATTGGTGTGAGAATTTGCACAAAGACCCACAAAATGCACATTTTACAGTACATCCCGTGAAGACATCAAAGCTATGACACGGCACTATATGGAATGCAAGGATTATTAAATATGGTTCAACTAGGGAATACAGGCTCAATACAAAGTTGTAATGTGTGAGAGAGAATCCCAAATCCAATGATTCTTAATGTTTTGCCTTTCTTACAGATTTGGTGATTTAGTCTTCTTCTATAAGGCAGGATTCTCGCCTTTGGTACAGTGAGTGTGAGTGTTGTCTTGGTGGATATATAGGTTGCTGGGTAAGTTGAGGTGGGATAACAACAAAATTAAATTTTTAGAGTGCCTTTCATGTTGGGAGGATGCCCCAAGGCACTGGGATGGAAAGTTCATTGTGTCCAAATATAAATAGGTCAGACTTCATGTGTTGGAACATATAAGCTATTAGCCAGTAAAGGAGAGTGGGAGGCATCAAATCATCAATGGCTGGGCATCAACGTGATTTGTTATATCAGGTCTGTACGCAATTTTCAATGTACAGGTAGACCCCGCTTAACGAAGGATTTAAGGACTTTGAAACCCTCCGTAAAGCGAAAATTTTGTTAAGTGAGTGGTAGCCCGCTACTGTATTTCTGTATGGGAAAAAATCAGTTTAGTTCCTAAAGATTCCCAGCGCTAATATTTTCAGTGTACAGGTTGAGCGTCCAAAATCCGGAGTTCCGCAATCCGGACTCAGAGACGATTGATGGCAGGGTGATCCGGAATCCGGAAAATGTTCCAGAAGCCGGACACCCTGTCAAACCGTTTCCACTGCCAGCTGGGCCCGGGTGATGCAAAAACAAGAGAGGGAGGCTTACCATGCATTGTGAAGAAGTGAGGACTACAAGGCCTGTGAGGAGAAGAACTACAAGGTGATGTCCAAAAACCGGAAATATCGCAACTTGGATCCAGGCATTTCCGGACTCGGGACATGCTTCTGACGTTCCGAAGTCCGGAAATACCCGAACCTAGGCTCGGGCGTTTCTGGACTTCGGACATCAGAAACACGTTCCAAAGTCCGGAAAAACACGAAAACCAGCTCAGCCTCGGTCCAGAGGTTGCTGGATTCAGGACACTCAACCTGTACTAGCGAAGACCTGAGTGTGTATTGCGGGGGCAGCTGGGAGAGACGAGAAGCGTGCGAGATTTAAACATTTGTTATAGCGAATGCAGCCTTCGCTAAGCAAATAGTTGGTACAAATATAAACCTTCGTTATAGTGAACCTTTGTTGACCGAGCGTTCGTTAAGCGGGGTCTACCTGTACAAGTGTAGCATAACTTTATTTCTAAGCTATCACTAGTTGGTGATTGTGCTCTGAAAGATTAAGAGGTAATAGTATCCACGGTAGTAATTCACAGCACTATGATGAAGACAGTGGGTGTGATTTCCTTCCACCCCCTCTTCCCCACCATAACTACCATTCATAGGTCATGTTCCTTCATTTGAGTGATGGACTCCACTGGGCTCTGGGTAATGTTCTTTGCCTGTTGGTTTACCCCAGGAGTCTTCAGTTGTCTGAAAACATATCTGACTATGCAGTGATCCATGCAGCAAAGTGAATTGGAGCTGACAGACTATCTAATCTCTGACAAACTCGAAGTATTTATTGAAAGGAAGGGTGCAGTTGATGAAACATCATATTTTTCAGTCTTATTTCAATTAAAAGCTTTTTTTTAAAAAAGGATGGCTAATTGTAATTTGGAGAGAAGTTAGTATGCAAACTAAATTTGAGTGATGTTTCTAATGCAGTGTAAATATATACGTTTTTAAGTTTAAAGTTTCTTTGCATTAACGTTGGTCAGGGAGGTTGTTGGTGCAAACAGAATCCCCACACCTGAAACAGAAGGTGTACAAACTACATGGGTTGTGGGTTTGGTGTCAATTTGGTGTACAAATCACTTTGAATTGAGGTAAAATGTGTGGTCTAATTGTTGCCATGGATTTCCCCATGGCTTTCAGAAACCATTGCCAGTTGCTTCTGAATTGTGTTTAAGGTGGTGAAAAACAGAAATTCTGTGACATTGAGACCAAAGGTCCTGCTCTGATACTGTAGCACTTACTATGTATCAAAGAGAAGTGCATGCTTGGCCTAGCATGTTAAGTCACAAAAGTGTAAGTTGATGTTGCTGGGATTGAATCTGGAGTGTTTCAGGTCAACCTGGGAATTCATATGTTGCAGTTTCTCTTTTTATTTTTCATGTAAATCTAAAATCAATATATTCTCAGATTTAACTCGCAGAAGTTGAATGTCCACTGAAGTATGATTTAAGAAACCTTTGGTCTTTGGTAAGGACAGGGATGAGCTACAAAATCAAGCTCAGTTATAACCACCTTCATGCAGAAGTACTGCTGGGAGGTTTTGACTCCAATTGCATTTCGTGTATGAAACAAATGAAAATCTTTGCAAGTGTTTTATTTTAAAGCATTACCCTTTAAATAGTACGAAAATGTGCAGTCACTACACTTCACAATATATTCTGTGAAGCACTTTGAGATGTCTCGAAGATGTGATATGGCGCTATATCAAATACGAGAATTATTATTATGTTCTCTGAAAGCTTTTTATTATCCCAATCTTTAATCCTCAGAAATCTGCATCACTCTAGATTTGCTAAATTCTAGACCTTTTCTGATTCATTTGGAATAATATTCTTCTTCTTGTTGTTGTTATTAATAAATTAAGTTCTCCAAGACGCTACTCTGCCTGAAGGGCGCTATATTCATGTAAATTGTTAATAATCCTGCATTTGAAAAAGTGCCTTATCACGTCTAGGACGTCTCAAATCACTTCACAGAATATATTGTAAAGCGAATTGTTTTGTGGACAAAATACGGCAGCCAATTGCTTTCAAGACCATTCACGGCCTTGCCCCCTCCTATCTCTCTGACCTGCTGTCCCCCGATGAATCTGCCTGCCCCCTCAGTCCAGCCGGCTCCGGTTAGCTCCATGTTCCCCGCCTGACCAGCCCTACCATCGGCGGACGGGCTTTCAACCTCTGCCTCCCCCATACTCTGGAACTCCATCACACAATCCCTTTGCCTTGCTTTCTCCCTTGCCTCCTTCGAGGCCGGTCTCAAGACCCTCCTTCGATCGTGCCTTCTGCTTCCCTCCCAACTTTCTCTCTCTCGACCCCCCCTCCACCCCACCCTACCCTATCCTACCCTGCCCCTCTCCTAGCTCAGGTCCTGACCTGACTGTTCAGGACCTCGGGACATTCTCCCGATGTGAAAGGCGCTCTATAAATATAATTTTGTTGTTTGTTGTTGTAAATAGCAAGCTATGTAGTATTAGCTGGTAAACTTCAGCAGTATCCCAATGTGCATTCTGAAGTCCTGAAGTCTTAGCTCTTGCCAAACCTGCACCTTATACTCTGCAATTAGGTAATCGGGATGCGTTTCTCCAGGGAGAGAGGACATATTCCATTCAAGACTAGGGGAAATTTCCATGTGTGAGTGGCAAACATGTATAAAACTTTGTCTGCTTTGGATATTCTTACAAATGGTGATGGGTCAAATACATAGCTAACCATAAAATAAAGCCTGCATGCTGAGCTGAAATAGCAGCCTAACCTGACACGCCAGTAATCTAGCATTCCACCGTATGTAATACTGTACTTTCTTGGTCATCAGAAAGCAAGAATCAGTGCAGGTATATTACAATGTTTGACCGGAAGAACCCAGAGGGGTGGTGGTACAGTGAATGTCACCAGACTGGAAAAATGTTACCAGTACAGTTCCACAAGGGTCTGCTTTGGGACCTCTTGTTTAATATTTAATTAATGATATGGAACCTGTATAATCAATGGTTCATCCAGTGGCAGGTTTACCCCACTAAGGAGTCGCAAGCACAGTAGCTAAGTTTGCAGATGACATCCAGCTAATGAAGGTGGTAGATTGCGAAGCTGGACACGATTTGAACACATTTGGGAATTGGAAAGATCGTTGGCAGATGAAATTCAATGTGGGGAAATGTACAGTACTTCACATTACAGACAAAAAATCGTGGAAGGGACTATTATTATAACGGAAGGAAAATAATACATATAAAGAAGGACCTGGGGTACTGATTGACAATAAATTGAAACTCTCCCCAAAATGCTCTGTGGTGGTGAGTAAAGCATTCCAGATTTGGGGATTTTTCAAAAGATCATTGGCAAGCCAAAATAGTGGTGTAAACCTGCCACTGGATAAACCATTGATTATACGGGTAAGCCTCGATTTACGACGCTTCTATTTAGGACATTTCAATTGAAAGACCATAATTTCTTAACACCTTTTGATCGATTCACGACACTTGGATTCGTTTTAAGGACCCCAGATTTTTTTGCACATGCGCAGTACATTTTTTGAATATCGCGGTCACATTTTGTGCGTCCTTTTTGTCAATATCCACAGTCCATAGTGTATTCGAGGGTAAATTCAAGCATTTGAACTGGCAAATAGCATGTCGCCACGTCATTGTTTAAAAAAAAGCTGATTTTGAAGCGACACCACGCCAGTATTACAGTCATTTCTGAACATTCCCGAGCGATTTACAGCCTATACTGCGCTTCTACCAAGTCGGGGAAGAGACAGCAGTAAGTGAAATGAGCAGCGATAATACCGCTAGTGGCCAGAAACCCCGCAAAGTCATGACTTTAAATACCAAATTGAAGGTGATAAAGCGCATCGATTCTGATGAAAAAAGTATGGAGTTCGGGAGGGCTTTAGGGCTAGCTAGATCAAAGGTGGCTACTATAAAACAGAATAAGAACAATATACTGGCAAGTTCAAGGTATGTTACAGCTACAGGTGCAAGCAGATTAGCAAAACATAGGAGTGATGTGATGGAAAACATGGAAAGAATGCTGAGTGTCTAAATTAATTGGACCAGTTCACGCTGGAAAGGAGAAGATTTAGAGGCAACATGATAGCTGTCTTTAAGTTTCTAAAGGGGCTGGACAATATAGATCATGAAAAGCTGTTTCAACTTGGCCAGAATAGCAAAACCAGAGGACCCAACCTGCGATTGAAGTGGGGGTAAATTCAGAACAAATCTATGCAAACACTATTCCAGAGAGCAAATAGTAAACCCGTAGAACAGTTGAAGCAAAAAGTGTTGATTGTTTCAAACACAGGTAAGACAGTTTTCTTTTAGGAAGTAACATTATGGGATATAGTACATAGGTAGTTTGAGACGTGCATGTGACCGCCATGAATATGGAAGGCAAACTAGATGGACCTTGTTTTTTTTTAGTATTTCATATGTTCTTATCAGTGGTGCCCTCTTCCATTAAACAAAGTGGCTTAGAGAACAGTGCACCTATGTGTAAAGTAATTGACAGCTTCCACGTATCCATAGCCTTAGGCTTGTTAATAACAGGGATCTATTTGAGCAAGTTCCCATGTAGTCTTTCAACTAAATATAGCCTCACTAGAAAGTGCAGACACAAGTGAGCCTGCTCATATTGGCATAGATTGCTCCACGATTATCATTATGGATAAATCCATAATACCATGTGCATCCTCAGCCCACTATGTTTTATTTGTTAATCGCTTCTCACCTGTTGTGCAAAGAGGCACCACCTGTGTCGCCCTTTTTATCTGACCTGAAGCACACTAATATTATGAATGCTCGACGTTTGCCTGCAATCCATATTGAAAATTGACTGAAAATTTGCGGCGCTGTGCTTATCTGAATTCTTGTCACATGGACTGGTCAACCACTGTCTCCATTTCCTCACTGTGAAATTTCCTAAATTTGCCCAAGCCCAGATTTGTGTGACATCGCAACATAAATGGTGAAAACACACCTGATGAGCAGCAAATGCTCAGAAATTTTAAAAACATTTTATTTTTGTCATCACCATCAAGTAAGGGTAATGGATGCTGGGTGATGCACTTAAATGTGACGTGGCTTTAATCTCGACCTTTTCTGTTACTATTGTTTCAGGTGTGAGGTCTGTGAAAGTAAACTTTTAAAGTCATTGCAGACCTCTTGAGATTCATTGCTCATAATGTCTGCCCTTCCATGTTACCACTGCAGTTTGTGCCACAGAATTGATGATGTAGATATGAATTCACCATTAATTGCATAGTTCTGACTTCTTACCCCTTGCCGTGCAATACTGTACTTCAGTACCAGTTGCCATTAAATAAATAATTTTATATTTTACCACCTTGGAACATAGTGATTTACAATAATAAGTCAATGTAGTAACTATTTTTAGACGTGTGGCAGCTATTTGCATCCGAAGTGCCATGACGTGAGTGACCAACTAATCTATTGTATTTTTCACCCACAAAATATACAGTCAATTCACTTTACAGTGTGTTCTGTTGAGTGCTTTGGGACATCTTGAAAACTTAATAAGGCCCTATATAAAATATAAGGATAGGTATTATTGCAATCTGGAAGATAATTTATGGAAGGACCACCACCAGAAAATGAAGGGAAAATGGAAAATTCCAGGTGCATTACTCAATGTCAGTGTAACTTACTCCTGATAAATTTGTCATTTATAATGTAGGATTGTTCTGAGCACATAACTGCCCTGTTTGACAACAATCGCCTTTGAAGTGCTTTGAAATATTTAAACATTATAGCTGCTATATCAAATATAACGATTATTATTGTTGTTACATAATGAACACCTGGGGTTTAATTGGGAAACAGCACCTTGGGATGTCCTCTCGACATGAAAGGCGCTATATAAATGTAAGTTTTGTTTGTTTGTTTTGTTGAAACTTATTTTGTCATATAAGATTCTCTCCCCCTCTCCCCACAGCTGTGTATTGATTTGTATTATTTACTGTATTGATTACGCTTTGCTAATTTATCTATGAGTTTTTACAGGGTGGGAGAACTGTGGCCAGTGTGTGATATGATATTTATTGTGTGTCAACCCAGCTCAATTGATGGCACTCTCCCTTCTTAGTAAAAGGTTGTGAATACTGTCCTTGAATGAGATGCTAAACTGAGGTCACATCTGCCTGTTTTAGGTGAATTTTAAAGATCCCATGGTATTGTTAAAGAAAAGAAGAAAATTTATTCCTGTGTCATGGCCAACAATCCCCTAAATAAAGCTGATCATTTACTTAACAATACCTGTTTGGGGGACATTGCTATATATAAATTGCAGCCGCGTTTCACCCTCACAACACACAATCAAAACACTTTACAGTATATTCTATGAAGCACTTTAAGATGTCCTTCTGGCATGAGATGTATTTCAGCTATATCAAATGTAAGGATCTTTATTATTTTAATCCGATTCTATGTTCCTAAACTCTGGAACTCCCCTCAATCTGGCGCCCTCTTTATTTGTCATTAAGTCATGCCTTACATCTTTGACCAGGTTTATGATCACTTCCACCACTTTGTGTCAAACAGTGCATTGTAAAGTGTTCCAAGACATTATACTATATGAAGGATAGTATAGAAATACAATGTTTTATTGTTGCAGTATTTGTATTAAAAAGACTATTCTGATAAGGCATTGGACTCAACACAGCTTACCAATGTGAAGCATAGGGAACTTGCCTGGTATTTGGCCAAGAAGGATTACCCTACTCATTCGGGTCTTTGGCTCATTAGACTGAGGACATTAATTTTTGAAGAATAATCAGCATTTGCAGCCCCATTGTGGGTATAAAATTAATAGGTACTTAGAGGGGAGAGAATTATTAGAAGGGAGAATTATTAATACCAGCTCCTTTTTTTAAAAAAAAAGAAACATTTTAATTCAAATACCAAATACCATCTGTGAAAACTAACCTGAAATACTGGAACAGAATATTGATGAAAAAAACACCAATATGAGAGAAGCTGTATGGGGACTTCAAATATAAAACATGTATAAATTATGTTCAACTCAACAATTTGTTTCTTTTGTGGAACCATTGATTGCCTGTCTATTTAGATTATGTGACACAGCACACATCCTTTCTCATTGAGTGCTGGTTCCACCAGTTGGCGTCGGAGCTTTGAAGAGCAGCTGTGTATCTCTCTGCAAGCCAACCGAGCTGGTGGCAATGCTCTCATGCATTTCATGCTGAACTGTTTTGCCCATCAAGAAGCTCGCAAAAAAACTACAGGATCCCCTTGGACCTGAATTGGTACCAAAATGACATATTTGGAATGTCAGAATGGAGCCAGCCCTGTGTTGCAGGTTCAATAATCCAGTTCCTGAGTCAGGCATGTCCACAGGACTCCAGGGCTCTGCTGATGGCAGGACACCAGGCTGACTCATCAGCACCTCTTGGAAGGAAGAACCAATCACTGGGGGCATGGACTCTTCCAATTCAGCTCCTGCAAGTTGAAGCCCTAATGGCTGGGGTTGTCCCAGCTGGGCAAGCAGCAGGAAAGCTTGCCAGGTAGTATTCTCTGTGACAAACAGTATGGTTTTAGCCGCCGTACTAAAGTCTATAATGAAATCAGTTAGTGAGATAACTCAGCAGAAACATTGGGCACTCACTGTGCCTCTGTTGGGATAATCTGCGCAGGCTGGATTTTAAGTAGGTCAGTTCACATGTCAAATCTGAAATAGTTTCTTCCCACCTGCTTAGTGATCCACTCTGTCTTCATCAAGCTTTTCAAGATGTTAGCAAGTGTTTTATGAACTGTGTGTGAATGGTTTAATTTAATAAGTATTCTGATGTGATCTAATGGTCTGAAGACCTTTATTCTTTAAACCTTTACTAAGTTTTTTTTTGGGGTGAAAATGTGATGTTTCCAAACCAAATTGGAACATCACATTATGAAACCTTACACTTTGACCCCACAACTGTCATGGGCAACAAATGGGAGGTGCGTTGGAAGAGCCAGACATAGGCATTTATTAATAAATTGGTAACTAACATTCTTTCACTGAATATGTTGAAGAAAAGGAAACGTGCATTGATGATGCTCCCCAAACCACTGATCCATTGAGTATCATCCTGTCACAGATTTGGCCTTGCATGTACCTTCCATTTGATGGTAAATTGATATCAGTCTGGTACTATTGATAGCACTCTCGTCTCAGAAGGTTACAAGTTTAATCCTTGCATTGGCATTTGAGCTCATTTTCTTGGATGAAAATCCAGTACAGTACAGGAGGTAAATTTTCAGGTGAGATGTTAATCCAAGGCCACGTCTGTCTGTTCATGTCTGTCTGCTTGAAACAAAGTTTGGAAAGAGAGCTTCTGTTGTCCTGGTCAACAAATACCCATAATAATTGATTATTTATTGATGGCTGTTTTGTGGGCAAATTAGTTGTTGAAGCACATAGATGGTCACTACAATTGGTAGTAATTAGACCTGTGAAGTACTTTGAGGTATTTTGACATTATAAGCTGATAATAAGCACCACAGGACCTTGTCTCCACCAAGCTCGTCTGCTGTTTTACTCCCTGTGTTACTATTTCATTAAGATTTTCCTGTATGCATTCCCACAATACAAAAATTATTATCGTCACACCTTATTATCACAATTTTAACTGGGTGAGTGCTATTAATACCTTTACTGTAATATGTGAGTTTCACAAGGATTTATACATAATGAATCTTGGATGTTCAGCAACTTGGGACATTCCCCCAACATGAAAGGTGCTTTATAAATGCAATTTAGTTGTTTTTGTGAGCAACCACCTCTTTTCCCTCCCCCATCACCCAAACACTGGCGACGACTTAACAGAAATTTTAACATAATTGAATTGGTGCCTGAGTGGAGTTGCAGAGGGTCAGCTATGATGCATCTGCTATTTGCTGTTTTCTAAACCTTTTGCAAATCTCAAAATATTGCCCTGCACCCCCCTCTTCCCCCCGCCCCCTTATCATATATGTCGCAGCGATATGACTGATGCTGGTTACTAGTTGAAAGCCTCCCTGTATCAGATCATTGTCTGCTAAAGCAATTTGCTGTAGGCAATCTTTTTTTCCAACTGCACAGCCTTGAGCTCCCAGCTCTCTCGTAGTCTCTAACAATCTATTAAAATTCAAAGGTTCTCTCACAATCTGACAATTAGAATGGTCACGTGAGCAACAGGAGCAAAGCGCCACAGCTCATTTTCCTGCTCCTGTGATCTCCTCTCATCAGCACCACTGAAGTAATCTGCTGCAAAGGGCTCGCAAGGGCTCTTACTTCAGTGTGACCACTGATGTCGCCCATCTTCACCAGTGGCCACTTAAGTTCTTCCTGTACAAAGAGCTCAGACTGAATGAAAAATAAGATGGAAATAAAGAAAAAGTGAAGGTAACAGACCTGCTTAAACCTTGTTTTCACCATTAAATAAAAAATCTTCATCACAGAATAGAAACATTCATATCATAACAAGTGATAAATCACTGAAGTGATCTTAGAGAATTTTTAAAATTGCGATTACATCCATCATCCATGAGTTAATGCACTTCTAAAGGTTTACTGTAAAGTACAATGTGTATCATTCCTTCTCACTCTCTGTGATCATATAAATATATTTATATGATCACATATATATATATATATATATATATTACTATCATAATCTGGTTCTTTGCATCTTTCTTCTTATTCATTTTTCTCTCTCCATTTCTTTGTCTTTCTCCCTCACTCTTTCATTTCTCTCTCTCTCATTATAACCTAGTGTAAGGCAGCATATTATTTTCATTGAAACACTCCCTTCCTGTCATGTGAGATTACACATTTTATTTTCCATTTTAGAAAAAAATGCACAGGCCAAGTGGCATAATCTTCTGTCTCCCTCTTTCCCTCACCCCCACCCATCACCACCACCATTGCAAAGACTACCCCCTTGTCATGTGATCAAAGCTCAAAGGGAAGACTTGCTAACGGAGAAAAACAGAAAAGACTACTTATTATAAAGAATAAAACATAACTGGGATGTATTCATGAATGTATGCAGTTCTAGCCAGCTGTTATAGTCTCTTGTCCCGGGAAACCAACTAAATATGAATGCCACTAACCTGAAAAAGGTGCATACTATACATTTGAATTTGCGTTTAAATGGAAAAGCTAGTTTAAAGTGTTCACAGAACTATTAATTGATTATAAGAGACTAATATTTCAACAGTGATAGAATTTTCATACCATGGTTTTTTTTACATGAAGATTGAAAGTCCATTTGGGATTTCCATGATTCACTGTGGTTTCATTTAAAGCAGTTCTTGACCTCACTATACAAGTTCATTGAAACCGTTTTGAATTTCATATGAATGGGCATTTCTTGTCATTATAGACTTCTTACAGTTTTTATGACAAGAGTTAGATTTTTACTAGCAGAGGCTTGTATTAAGATGACTAGAATCCATTGAAATGAATCTGGAAAAGTGAGGCTTTTAAAATGTAGACCGTACATATGTGTGATTTACATATCTGTGGACACTACTTCATTTTCTACATAAAATTGTAGCCTTGCTTCATACTGTAAGTAGCATGCTTGGAGGCACTCGTTTTTTAAATAATTGAATTTAAAGTTTCAACAATGTGGACTCTGGGAGAGTACTATTGAATTTTTTTTTAAAAAGGTATGAAATGTAAATCTGATCTAATGAAGTTATATCACGGGGAGTCTCACACAAAGGTTTTCTTACAATGCAAGAGAAATTTAGGGTTAAAAAAGTGCTCATTGGAAAAACGGCACTGTGAAATGTTTCAAAGACCAGAAAAGGATCCTTGTGGCGTTAAGTGTGTCTTTATTTGGGAAGCCCAAGTTATAACACGGTGACTACAACATTTCCGAGCTCCCACCATTTATGCTGCTGTTTTGTCGCTGAGCATTTTGTAGCCCCACTGCTTGGGAAGCATTCTAATAATTTGTCATATTTTGCAGGAGAGTGAGGGTTTGTGCCATTTATCAATGAAAACTGAAGAATGCTACTCCTTAAATATTATCACTGGAAAAGAATTTAGATAGGACACACGTTGCATACTTGTACTATATGTTCAGGCAAATGAGATTTCCGCAGCATCTGTAGACTCTCAAGGCAGTGGCAGATTTATAGTAATTGTGATACATTTTAATGTGCTGTTGTATCTATGGGAATCGGAATCATGTCTCCTTATTGTTTAATATCATTTCAAAGCAATGGTACCACAGTGCCAGCCATTCACTTTCCACAGACTGGTTCTCCTTCACTGCATTAATCATCCTTTTTCTGCATTAATCACATACCTCCATACTTTAAAGAAGTAGGAAAGTGCATTTAGAGTGGTGAAGGATGCATCTTAAAAATAATGCAATAAATTGTTATAGTTGAAATGTTTTCTGGGACTTAATATGTATTTATTGGTCGTTTAGTGACTATTTATTGGCATGAAGTAAATTACCAATTTATCTGCAAAATTATTAAGACAGGACCTTGAAACGTCTTCCTGACGTGAAAGGTGCTATTACAAATGTAATTATTGTTGTATAATATGAGTCTGTTTTTCTCAATTATTGAAATACTCCCCAAAATCTTAATCCTTACATTTGTTACAGCCTTATCACTTGCTGAGAAGTCTCAAAAGCATCATAAGGTATAGTTAAAAGTGGATTCATTGAGATAAAGAGATAGGAATAGCCTGCAAATTCCAGTGTAGGATAGAAAATTGAACTCATGTTGGGCTTGATCTGAAAACTATTTGAACACAAGAAGTGATAAATGTTATGGCACCCAATTCGGAGCACTGGACTGGCTGCTGTTGGTTTGTTCTGTAGTTGCTTCCAGTTCCAAAATCAGCTGTAGATAACTTGTGGGCTGAGGAATGTTGTAGAAATATATTGGATCAGGGGCTTAATAGGACTATCTGATTGGTACTGAATAATAATTTAAAAAATCAACTGGCTTCAGGGTTGACTTCAGAACTAGGAAAATGCTGCTCGCCAGTAACTCAAAAATAGAGCTGATCCAACTGTAGAACTGAGATTAGCTGAGCTGCACTTTACTGACTCCAGATCCCAATTGTGAGCTCGCTGTGTGGTTGCAGCAAGATTACACATGGATCACATAAACTTCACAACAGATTAGCGAATGATTTCCCTACAAAAATGTTCGCCCTTTGAGCAGGTAGTACTATTAAAAAATAGTGTGTGTGGAGCGGGGAGGACAGGACCAGTGTGGGTAGAGGTGGCCGCACTCTGCCACAGTAAATAGCTGCAACTGCCAGAGGTATCAACTATGTTTGCCACCACAGTCTTTGTTGACACCTTAGGTCAGTGGTTTCCAAACTGTGGGGCGTGCCTCTCTTGGGGAGCGCGTACTGTTGGCTGGGGAGAGATGGAGCTTTATAATTTTGAGCCCCCGAGTGTGTATGGAGCCGAGGACCTGAGTGTGAAGGAGCAGGGTGAAATGAAAACTTTGTGTGTGGGGGGTCGGGGGTGGGGGCGCTGCTATTTAAAGTTTGGAAGCCACTGCCAGGTGATGATTAAAAAAAACTATTTTTAGGTAAATCTCAACTTCTCTTTACTTTTGTATGGGAGTCCCATTCATACTGAAAGGATGGCTGAGGATGTGAACATTTACTTAGAGAACATGTAAACTTTTTAAACAAGCAAACCAAAATTACATTTGTATAGCGCCTTCACACCAGGAAGATGTCCCAAGGCACTGAAGCTGATTAACAGTTACTGAAAACTGTCTGTAGTCACCCAGATAAATATTGTGCTGTTACTGTGAGTGTTATACAATAAAGCCACTTCCTGATCAACAACAACAAAATTATACTTGTATAGCGCCTTTCACATCAGGAAGACGTCTCAAGGAGCTGGTCAGTTGTAAACTCAAAACAATAATTGCATAATTTATAGGAGCGCTCTGGGATACTACCCTGGTTGAGGGGCGCTATAGAAATGCTAGTTGTAGTAGTAGAACCATAAATATTAATCTTATTTGCATTAAGCGTTTCGAAATCATGGGCTATGTAAATGGTGCTTCAGTAGGAGACTGAAATATAAAGAATGCAGTATTCTATGATGACCCAGTCATGTAGATGAGGATTATTCTCTTCTAAATGTCAGGCCTTGGCAGAGCGCAAGGAAACAAGCCGTTTTCCCATTTCATTGTGAAATATCAGGTAGGGTCCGTCGATATGGAAATTTTCCGATTTAGATATATCGATGGGCTCATATCGAGATATACCGAAATATCGATATTTTGGGGGTTTTCGTACTGCGCATGCGTACGCATTCGGAGTGCGCGCGCATTGCAGGTGGTAAATATCTTTCTCTCTCTGTCTCTCACTCTTTCCATCTCTGTCTTTCTCTCTGTGTCTCTCTCACATCCCCCCATCACTATCTATCTGTATATTATCAATCCACCCCGTCTCTCCCTCCACCCACCCATCTCTCTTCCCCCTCACCCCCCCAGCCGTCTCTCTCTCCCTCCACCCCCCCCCCCCCCCAGCCGTCTCTCCTCCCCCCACCCCCCCAGCCTTCTCTCCCAACCCCCCCCCCCCCTTGTAGTCTTGTAGTTCAGTGTGCGCGCATTCCGATTTTTCACCTCGGTATATCGTTTTTTCGATATATCGATATTTTTGAAATGCCTATATCGGCGTATCGATATGAAAATTATATCGGGTTTTAGCGATATATTGATATATCGCCGGACCCTACTATCAGGTAGATTCCCTTGTCCTCCTCAGCTCTTTGTTTTGTAGTGGGACAGAAATGTTTTGTTGTTGGCTAGAGAGGCAGAGTGGTACCCAGGAGCCTGGGAGATGTGATCAGGTGTGTGCTGTTGCCATGGAGTGTAGCTGGTCCTCAATGATCCCCAAGACAAAAGGTGGACTGCTGCTGGGCCCCAAGTCACCTTACATCCTGTTTAATCAATGGCTGTTCCTGAACAGCTAGCATGGGCTGCTCTTGTGGCGGAAATAGAAAACATATAATAGGAACTGTAACCAAATCGTAAGTGCATTCCAGGTCATATCTTGGAGTAGTGTAGTCAGTGTAGAATGTCTGATTACAAAATATCTGCTGATAACAGAATGCCCATCGTAACCCAATACTTCCCTGCATTAGCAAAACATAATTGTTGCTTGAATGTTGCTATGATTGAGACTGATAGAGATACGAAAGCCACAGTGCTCTTTTTAACCCTTTCTAGTTGCTCAGTTTTAATAGATCCTTCCTTTGTATTTAGAGGCAAAACTAAGATTTGAAATAAAGGTTAATACAGTAGAAGCCCGTTTATTTGGCACCCGTGGGACCTGGCCAATGCCGGTTAAAGCCGGATATTCGGGCGGCTTGTGGCCGAAAACCCACTACAAAAAAATTAAAGTTATTTTAATACACACCAGACTAAGTAATAACAGAATATTTTATTGGTACTTATTGTTAAAACTACTCTCTTGAGCTTCTCACCTTTACTGATTGAGGTTTACAGTCTAGTGATCATTTTTTAAATGGAGCCAAGCGGGTGAAAAAAATGGCAGTGTGATTTTAAAGTCGCGTGACTTTACTAGCTGCAAGCCGAAGCCCTAGACTCCACTAGCGGCAAACCGAAATACTGCACCTGCGCGGCAATGTGGGTTATCGGCCAGCGTTATCAGCTTGCCCCCAGTATAACTTTCAAGTCATACACGCTCCGTTTTTTTCACCCGCTCCATTTTAAAAAGAATCGCTGGACTATAAACCTCAACCGCAGCATCATGGCTTCAAGCGCAGCATCTACCAGCGAAGGTGAAAAGCACAAGAGAGTAGTTTTAACAATAAGTACTAATACAATATTCTGTTAATATATTATTATTTATGCATTTACAAATGCTCCACTGCTATTGTTCCGGATAAGTTCCGGTTTATCGAATGGGGACTTTTTTTGGGCGTGCCGGTTATACGGAAGTGCCAGTGCATCGAGTCACGGATAAACGGCCTTCTACTGTATCTGGTATTTGTAAGCAAGAATTATCACTTCAAACAAGGTGGTAGTGGGGGTGGTGGTGGTAGGATAGACCATACTCTTCTCTCTTAGCCCTCCTGGTGTGCGAAAATATTGTGCAGGTGCAGAGCGCTGCTGCTTGCCAAAAACATTTTACACTGTGGTGGAGGTGGCATAAACACTGCACAATTTATAAAGCATCGTAACTCCGTGATATTTCAATATTTAAATAAAAGGTGACATGTTTTAAAATACCTCCTGCAATGTTCCCCTACAAAATATGCAGGCACTAACTACACTTTACAATTTATTCCTTTGAAAGCCCTTCCAAAGCCCTGTTGTGAAAGTGCTATATCAATAGTAAGGTTTTTTGTTTTGTTTTCTGTCAATGTTGTTTGTTGGATGGTTATTTGGGGAGGACAGGTTTGCAAGATTATGGGGAGAGAGCCGGGAAGTGGGATTGACTTTGAATAGCTGTTTTCAAAGAGCCGGCACAGACTCAATGAGCCGAATGGCCTCCTTTTGTGCTGTAAAATTCTATGATTAAGGTTTCTGATGCCTCTACCTCACCCTCTCAATTTTGTTGCATTGGGAAGTTAGTTAGCTGGGGATCAAATGGAGCAAAAAGCCTTGCTGACCAAATCTATCTTGTGATCTCTTACATCATTGTTGACCTATTAGATTGTTGATCATGTCCATTTGGTATGAATCTGGTTGCCATGACTCAGGTTTAGATATTTGTCTGCTCTTTGAGTTGAGTCCCTTTCCTTTTAAGGCTACAGTAAAAGCCTGTTTATCCGACATCCTCGGGACCTGGTCAATGCTGGTTAAAACACATGCCGGATATTCGGCTGAAAACCCTGACACAAATTTTTTAAGAAATATTTTTTAAAAATACCATATTCATAATAGACTAAATAATAACACAATATTGTATGGATACTTACCAATAAAGTCAATAAATAAATATCAATAAATATCAATTACAGTCTATAAACACAGTACACAATTAAAGTTTTTTTTTCTTTCTTTCCCTCTCTCTCTCTTTCACACACACACAGTCAGTCAGTCTGGCATCTCAATGTCTCCAAACTCAACCCCCCCTCCACTCCTCTCATTTTCCATCTAAATTATTCAATTCCCCCCCCCCCCTCCCTCCCCCCCCCCCTCTCTCTCCTGCCCCCTCTTTCCCTCTCTTTCTCCCCCCCCCCCCCCATTGCAGCATTCAAAAGTAATCGTACTGTTCTCTGTGAGGCAAGAAAACGGCAGTGCCATCTTCAGGCACTACAAGCAGCATTCCGAAATACTGACAGAGAGAAAAAAATGGTGCCAGACGAGACCCGATTAATCGAATGAGGACCTTTTTTTTTTGAGGTGCCGGTTATACGGAAGTTACAGTTGATTGGGTCATGGATAAACGGGCTTTTACTATAGTTGGGTATCAGAGCATGTGTGACTAGCTCTATGAAATATGCTGATTTTTAATCTCCCATTATCTATTTTGTGATCCAAGCCATTGAGGGCATCCACTTTAGCTGGGGACCACCTTTCAATTGGATAGAAACTACAGAGAAACCAAGAGGGGCCTAGTGATCTAAAAAAAACAGGGGACAGGATTTAGAAAAAATGATTTATAAATCCATCCTTTCTTCCCCTTTTTGGGGGTATATTCAACCAATATATTTGCAAATATTGTACCATTATATTAAAATAACCCATTTGGCTTTAAATTGCTTTAAATGTGTAATTGTAGGGATCCGTGGGGGAAAAGGTTCCACTATTTGATGTGATGATTATTACTAGTGATAATTGTCATTTTACAAACTATATTTTCTCCTCCATGATACCATGTGTCTTACATCCAGGTATTATTTTTTGTACAAAGAAAAACCAGCCTGAGGACTAGCTTGAAGCACTGGTTCTTGAACCCACAATCTTCTGACTTAGGGGCGAGAGTGTTTCTGATTGAAGTGTGTACGTCTTTATGTTTGCAAAGATTGCTGTCAGTTGGGAGACAAACAAATGAAACAATTTGGGGCAGGATTGATGCTTTGATCTGAAGTTTGGTATGACCAGTCTGCAATGCTGCTGATTGATTTGCACTTTTCATATCTATTTAGTATGATTGTTGCTTTCAATTGGAGGTAAATTGGTAGTTTTTTCTGCCATTTTGAAAAGAATTGAGTCACTGCTATATTAAAAGTAAGGATTTTTGTTGAGATTCCTTTTTAAAAAAAAAAAGTGTTTTGTTGTTTGGACCATGTTGTTTTGTTGGATGGTTATTTGGGGAGGATGGGTTTGTGGAGTTATGAGGAGACAGCCGGGGAGTGGGATTGACTTTGAATAGCTCTTTTCAAAGAGCCGGCACAGACTTGATGGGCCGAATGGCCTCCTTTTGTGCGGTAAAATTCTATGATTAAGGTTTCTGATACTTCAGAAACTGTAAAAACAGATAAATTTGGCTGAATAGAATGGGTTGTATTCCGAGTCAGTCCTCCCATTAGTTTCTTAGATTTTCGTTTGATCATGAATGTAAGAGAAGTACAAAAGTCAAACATCCCCAATTGCCAGGAAGCTGTGGCTTAAGAGTCAATAATATTGTTCTGCTGCATTAGTACAATAATTGTTATTATTCTTTCCAAACCTCCTTCGATCAAGATTATACAGTATATTATTTGGGGAAAATGACCAGATATTGGCAAAGTCACATACTTTCAAAGCTGACAACTGTAGCTTTGAACTGTCTGAACTCATTCCTTCTGCCTCAGTTATCTTACCTTAGCTCTTCTGGAAATGGTGATTAATGCTGACTTTCAGTTACACATTGGCAGAAGCTTCAAGTGTCCCTCAATCAAGTGTCCTTTCTTCAAAGGTGAGCTTAGGCATAGTGGGTAAAATGTAATAACAAGAGTTGCAAACTGGTAACCGGAAAGGAGTCACACAATTCACCGGAACTCTGCTGCAACATATTCTACTTTTGGGGTGTGATTCCTGAGAATGGATGAAGTACTCTTAGTTACTCGAAGGAATTACTATTTGTATCTTGTGTTTGAGACCAACTGAGAATCTGATTTCTCAATATAGGTCATTGCTAAATAGCCCGGAGGGCATCACAATGGAGCCTGATCCTGTCCTCATGTAACATCAGTGCAACCCACACTTTGCAGCAGTGCTCACTGGATAATGATCAGGCTAGAAACATAGCGTTACTGTACCCCTTTCTAACCCTGTTCTGTGCTGCAGGTTTGTCATTGTACATTACCTGCATTTACAGGGGTTTCGCCTGCAAAATATAGAGTCATTCACTTTACAGTATATTCTGTGAAGCTGTTTGAGACATCTCGAAGACGTGATAAGGCACTATATCAAATGCAAGTTTGTTTTCAAATGCAAAAAAAAACCCAAAATTAAAACTGCCTCCCAAATTGTTGATAATCGATATAAATATGTGTGTTACTTGTCTCTCTTCTGGGTGTTCACTAAGTTAAGCTCCTGGAAGCAATGTGATCTTCTGCTGTCTGTCACATTTTCAGACCAAAGTGCTGTGTGCATTCTCTATATAGATGCACTCGTACATTGTAATTGAAAAGGGAGAAATATCGCAGCAGGAGGTTTAAAACTTGAATCTCTAAGTGTAATTCCAGGAGAGACGCGTGTGAGTACAGGATGCATTTACAGAGACCTGATTTTCAGCCTGGATGTAATTGGATCATGTGCACTCTGTTCATGGTAAGAAATACTGGAGTTCTTAATACGGGGAATGTACAACCAATTTTATGTAAAAGTCCAGCATTAAACCTTTAAATCTCTTGATTATGCATCAAAAGTATTCTTTTGGAAACAATTATTAATATTGTTGTATGAGCAGCCTCAATTTGACAGTTGCAATTTATGCTCCCTTTAACAGAACGGAAAGTCCCATTAGCAAATAAAGCAAATTCTGATGGAATTCTACACCGAGCTTTTACAGACAGCTTTCAATACCTGGGTCTGATCATATTCTCCATCCATTAGAAGCAACGTTTGCGCTCACATAATGCAGGCTTTGTACAACTGTTGAAGTATTATGATTTTAGAACTTACTTTTATCTGAATTTTTATAAATGAAAAGTTTGGCGTCAGCTTCTTTTATATTTAGACTGAACCAGTGTTTGCAAATATTGCTTGCTCCGAAAATATTTTTATTTCCAGAAACTGAGAGCAACTTGGTAGGTCTGAGAGTAAATCACATCTTCAGTGGTTTCTAGGATTGACAAGCATTAGACAGTTCAAGATTTGGGAAAATATCTGCAACAACTTGTGGTCTTTACAGGATACTCCAAGTGAAATTTAAACGACATAGAGTTTGGATAAAAAAGAAAGGGATATTGGTCACTTTCATGCTTAAAGAGGTATTTTTAATAACGTTGCTTATTTTTATGCTGCGTGGCAGAAAAGCTTTGAAACTGACCCAGAAGCTGCTGGAAATTGACAGTGTTTTTGAATTACTTGTCTCTGTCCAGTGCACGAGAACAACGCTGAGATTTTGGAAGAGAAGTCCAGAGGTGCTGCAATGCTTTTCTACCAGTGACAAAGATACAGAGACTACCAAAAACTAGAATTGGATGAGCAAAGTGTGCGGGCAGAAAAATAGGGCTGAAAGAGATTGCATAGATAGAGAGAGGTTGGGCTGTGAAGGAATTTAAACCTCATGACAAGGATCTTAAAGTCAATCCCCAGGGTATGTGGAGAACTGGCACTGTAGAGTTTGTGCTGTAAGCTGTTTTTGTATTTCTATTACATTCCAAGTCTGGAACAGTCTGGTTATCACCAGGGGGAAAATTAAATTGGAAGGTACCTTCTGAGATTGGTAATTGCTATCTTATTCATGTAATCTTTCATCAATATTCACATGGTCTGCACCAGAATTCCTGCACTAACTCAAAAGGGACCATTTTTCTCTGTTAAATAGAATTCTACCAAATGATATGGAAGTACAAATATGGTAAAAGCCCGTTTATCTGTGACCCGATCAACCGTAACTTCCATATAACCGGCACCACAAAAAAAAGGTCCACGTTCAATTAACCGGAATTTATCCAGCACAATGTATTATTTTTTTTAAAACTTTTTTTTGTGTGTGTGTTTTTGGCCGAATATCTGGCATGCGCTTTAACCGGCATTGGCCAGGTCTCAAGGGTGCCAGATGAACGGGCTTTTATTGTATACCATTACTGTAATTAACCAATACGTAATCAGTGATCTGAACAGTTTGCTTCCTGTCCTGCACTAGGTTGCACAGTGTGGTGACTCCTATTTTGAAGCAAAACATTCTGGGGTTTAAAAAAATAATTCTGCTTTTCAGTATTCTAAAGTACTTTTCAGGACTTTACTCAGTACAGGTCTCAGTGGGGAGTATAATATTCATTTTGCTAATCGTTTTTGTCAATTGTTGTGACAAAACCTTCCTAGAATTTGTTTTGAAAGAAAGAATTGCTTCTGTGATATCAGGGGGTAATTCATTGGCACTGTCTGTACAGTTTGGGGATAATTGTTTATCCAATAAAATTATGTTTTCAAATATCCTGTTTCTTAACAAGAGTAGAATGTATATCCATGTTGAATAGTTTGTATTTCAAATGTTAATACACTAGTTTCACTTGTTGGGTCCACAGCTCAACTGGGTGCAGAATCGACTCAAGTGACACAGTCCCAATATCTCACTTATTACTGTCAGTTGGGAGATGGTATCAGGCTGTAAGTGGATAGAGACATGCAGGTAGTTACAATCTAACCAGTCACTCACACTCAAAGTGGCAAACCATAAGGTTGCTTCTTTCTGCCTCTTTTCTACATGTAGATACTTTTGTGAATAATTTGACATCAGTTGCTTCTTCTGTTTCCAAGCCTCTGCCAATATTGGTCTCAAAACCAGATGCTGAATGCTAGGAAAGAGCAGCCGAATCTCAGCCACTCTTTCTGTGGTGAATCATTAGTATCTCATGAATACCTTTTCATTTTAGACACCCATTGTCTAGTTGGGGGTGCACAAATCAGATCCAGATTAATATATCCCTGTACTCTGTCCAATAATCAGCTGTCAGGCATTGACTATCCAGTGCTTTGGGACGTTTTCCCGATGTGAAAGGCACTATACAAATGTAATTGTGTTGTTGTTTTTGTCAATCAGATAACAGAAATGCCCCTCCACTAGATTCATATCATTTTCATCTTTAAAACTAGATGTTCTTAAAACCTGTCTTAAGTGAGATCACCAAATGGTGCTGAGTGCAGTTTTATGATGTGGATTCATACACCCCCAGAATCAAAGGATGAGAAAAATTGAGAATTTTATTCAAAACCATCCAGGCAGGCTGCATGGAAGCAGTCAGTGTGTCTGTACAAAAACTGTTTGTTTTTGTACTGTTTGCTTTTCTACTCTAAGCTTTTATTATTCTTATATTGTGTAATAATTCAAATGCCTTTGCAATCCACAAATAATCACATCTAGTTAAATTGAGAAGGAAAAGCTTTTTTTTAAAAAGTATTTTCTGCAAATGCATTCAAAACATGTCAATAGATCAGAGAAATTATGTAAAATCGTGAGAATATTACATACATACCTTTCAGATGTTAGTACAGTTGCTATACCGTACTAACAAGAACACTAATTGCAAACCCTTCTTGAATCCAATAGCAAAATTTATCAGCCACAGAAAACATACTTATTTCCCTTATTTTTTCATTGAAAATAATTTCTTTCATAGTTGGAATGGAAAGCACAAAGTTAATAAAGTATATCTTTGCTTCTCAAGATTTTTCGAAGTTTACAGGAGGCAATAAAACCACCATTTAAAATTTATACCCTCCGTTTAAAACTGAATACAGAATAATTTTTTTTGCCAAAATAAATACTCAATGAACTGTTAAAATCGTTATTATAAACATCACAATGCATTACTACACGTCAAGATCATTATTTGTTTGAAAGATATTTATGGGATCTTTCTGTTCTGCTTACAAGCGTGTTTACAATGGGTTTCTGCCCAAAGGCATTTGACTCACAGAACTCAGTTCAGGAAACTCAAAAAGAAGCAACAGATGCATTTATTGATATGTATATGCTATATTGTAATTCTAATGTGCAGTTATGCTGCTGTTTCTTTAAGTGTTCATATTCACCTAATCTAATCTATCTTCTGCTCTAAGATCGTGTTTTTGAACATTTTAGAATATTTGAGTACTTGAGCACTGTTATTGTGCAGATTAATAAGAATATGTTACTCTGCAAAAAATGGTGTTATGTTTGCAACATGGAACAAACCACTGTATAAACTCCAGAAAGTATGATATTATTGATTCACTCATTATTTTCAGCAAATTCTACAATTTGTGTTTCTGATGCATTTTCATACACAGGCTCTTATGTAAGGTTCTTTGCTCACGTGGGGGAGGGGTAATTGCTTGAATGCTGGGTTCTCAAATCACACCACTGTCTCCACAGCTTGTGGAAATTCATAGGATGCAGCCCAGCATAGAAGGCTTCATACTCTACTACTGGGCTTTGTTGTCTATAAATATAACAAGCTTAGTATTTTTAAATCTATTTGCATAATATTAAAGTTACAGAGGGAACTGTGTAGATAACTACCTTTCCTTTGGTGATGTAGTGTTGTAAATCCAAGGAAGAGGAGACATTCCAAGTTATTCCATTTGTACAACTGTTTTATAACCAAAAATCTGTGCAAATTTATAAAACACTAAATTTGGAAATGAAGCCTTCGCAAAGATGTTTAAGACATGAAATGACGAAAAGGTCTATCAGCACATCAAGCTTACTTCTTCCTCAGATCATTTTTCAAAACACACTTCACGGTAAATCTCATGAGGTGCTTTGAGATATCATTCCAATGTGAAAGGACTACATCAAATGCAAAGATTATTATTGGAACTTACAATAGAAACTGCCCCACCTACACCACCAACTTGTGGTAGTCTGGAAGCTTGGCATCTTGTTTGACCCTCAACTGTCCTTTCTACCCCACATCCATGTAATGACCCGCTCTTTCCCTACTTCTACAACACCCCTCCACATCTCACACTGTAGTCCACCGAAACCCTCATACACAAATTCATATCCAGGCTTGACTATGCAAACTCCCTGCTTGTTGGCCTCTCTAACTCCTCCTGCCATAGGGTGCAGATCATCCAGCTGCAGCCCATGTCCTCTCCCACACCATCAATAATATTACACTTGTACAGTGCCTTTCACGTCAGGATGATGTCCCAAGGCACTGGACAGTCACTGTGTCAGACCTGAGCTGGAGACGGAGTGGGCAGGGAAGGGGGGGGGTCAGGAGTTGCCAATGGGACCATTGAAGACGAGAGTTTTGAGGCAGGACTTGAAGGAGTCCGGGGAGGTGACAAGGCGGAAGGACTGTGGGATGAAGTTCCAGAGGTTGGGGACAGAGTGCCTAAAAGCTCGCCCACCAATGGTGGGTCGGATGGGTCGGGGGACCTGGAGCAGGCCTGCTGAGTGGAGGGGGCGGGCAGGTTGGTAAGGCATTAGATCTTCCCACACCAGGCTCTGTGATGCTATCACTCACATTCTGACCCAACTCCCATCACACAGATGACACAGATAATACAGTTCAAGATCCTGGTCCTCACTTCCAAAGCCCTCTATGGCCTTGCTACCCCCTACCTCTGCAACCCCCTACCAACTTGCCCACTCCCCCGCTTAATGGGCTCCCGGCTGCTTCACATCCCCTGCCTTGCCTGCCCCACCATTGAAGGGTGGGCCTTCAGCCACTCTGCCCCCACCCACTGGAACTCCACTTGCCTAACATTTTGCCCTGCCTGGGAATCGACCTGAAGGGCTGAAGATTTCAGATGGTGCACCTCAGACCTCAAGCCAAAAATAATTGTAATGCTTTTATCGTGATTGTTCCAAGGAATTTTGTATCTTGATATGTGATTGCCAAATCCAATGACACACATTCTGGGACAGTTTGAAGGTCCTGTAGCCAGATATTGGGAATGGTTCTGTTGTGTTGTTGAGCTCCCAACTGGGTAATGATTGTGTTTGCCTTGCTGCTGCAGTTATCATTCCTCAGACTTTAAGGTTTCCTCCCTAGTGGGCAGTTGTTTTGATGGCACAAATCACTTTCTTAAAAGCTGGAAATGGACTAAAGAGGCATGGGTAGCTCAGCGAGTCAGCACATTGCCCTTTCACTTCTGGAATCTAGTTTTTAAAATGGTTCAAAATGATGGTGTGAAATATTCCCCCCTTTGTTGACTGTAAATGTTCTGCCTGAAATATATCAGCCTTGTATCTGTTCCAGTTGTTTGTGGGGAAATAATTTACCATACATTAGCGCTATATTGCTCAGCTTACTCAGAGAAGCAGTAACGATGGCTGGTATGGGAAATGGAAGTATTGTACTAGTGATACAGTTAGAGGCATGTCACATTGTTGGGGTAGAATTTAGGGAATCTTCCTCTACATTTGTCTCATTTTATCCTGTCTTGGGAGAGCTTATCTACTGACAATTGACAACGTTCAAAGCAGCGAGATGTTCCATCTTCAACTCTGATGTTTTTCATGTTTCCTTCAAGGTAATAAGCAGGAAGAACATTGCGAGAAAAAAACACACATAAAGATGCATTTAAGTGAAATAGTGACAAATGCAGACATGGCAGACTAAGAGTTAGTGCTGTGCATTGTAAGCAGTACGTACGCACGCTCCCAAGCAATGTATAATGAGCCGATAACTGCAGGTACAGAGTGGACAAATTCCTTTAGTCTTTTAGTTTGAAAAAAAGTTTCAAATTTAGTCTCGCCTCAAGACTCTCCTCTTCGATGGACCCATTGACAACTCCTAATCCCCACATTCCCTCCACCCCACCTCTCCTCGACTCAGGTCTGAAGCAGTCCAGCTCCTTGGGACGTCCTACCAACGTGAAAGGCATGATACAAATGTAATTTTGTTTTTGTTGTTGCTTTGATTCACGTTTTAATAGGGAGTATTGTTGGGCTTGATCCAAGCACACATATAGCAAGTACTGTATATCATTGTGTTTTAGTTCATACATGTTTGCAAAGAACTGCACACAGGCAAGATGTTTTAAAGCTTTTTCCTTCCATAACACCCTCCCAGGAAATTAGAGAATTATCTTGATGCAGGTTCGTTCTACAGTATAGTTCACAGTTCAGAAGTTCTGGCAGAGTTCACAGCCTGCCCTCAGTGGAGTCTGATTCCTTGCTGTACCTGAATATCATGTACCATGTTTGCACTAGCTGAGTCTCTAAGTTTAGAATCTAAGGATCAAATTGGGTTGTTGTGGGTAGCATGAAAATAACCTGGAGAACGGATTGGCCTTCATTTCAGTTACCTCGGAGCATAAAGTCAATCTTAAAAACAATCCTGATATCTAGGCAACTGGGGCTATAGTCAGCTATGTGAAGTGCTTTCAGACAATACTCCCACCCTGAAAGCTGCTACATGAATGTAAATTGAAGACAGACCAAGAACAAGTCAGAAGTGGACTTGTACTTTTATATGAAGAGAGACAGAAATTTAGACAAGTTATAAGGTATTTGTTTAGTAAAAGGCGCCTTAGTCTTAGCTTTATTAATCATATAATCGCTTAGGTTGTGCATACACCCAAGTTGCATTCAGTTTATCAAAACCAATTAGTTATCAAAACCACTGACCTATCCTGAATTACTTACCAGGTGCATTGAATCACACATGTGCGGTATACATTATTGATTATACAGCAAATACAGTTTGTCCGCAACTCTGACTTATCGTTATATTAAAGATTATGGTGCCGACTTATAGACTTACGTGTGGTAGCGTAAGATTCTGATTCAGCAGCGAATAGCACAAAATGCAGAACTGGTGATCAACTGTATCTCTCTGTAAAGATAGGCGGTTAATGCAAATCTATCGCTTCCTCTCTTTCCCATAGTGAAGTTGCTTGCTTGTGACAGATGTAGTCAGCTAGGGACAACAGGAATTGCTGGGAACACTCAGCAGGTTAGGCAGCATCTATGGAGAAAGGAAAGTGAGTCAACATTTCGGGTCCATGAATGCAGCCGAGGAAGAACAATTCTAGAAATAATGCTATTGGACAGAACATGAAATATATTTGATTTATTTCTCATATAGGTTTGCTCTGTATTTACTAGTAGTCGTAGATTATTTTTGACTTTCCCTGTTTTAGCCAGCAGGAGAGTGCCTTATTGCTTGCAGCTCCATTATAATGTTCCACAGAGTTGTGGGAAGTAGGTTTCACCCCCATATTGCAAAGTTCCTGATCTCTTGTCAAAATTCTGAGCAAAAACAGGTGCTTCTTTACAATGTTGTCCAATCTATTTTCATGTAACTCCCAGTGGCTGTCTCCGAGGAGCATAGTTGAGGCTTGAGAGTTCCTTGGTCATTTGTCCTCTTGGTGCTTTGTATGGAAAGACTGGGGGGAAAAAATGGAGATAGATTTTTGTTTTAAAAAAGTGATCCTGGCTTGGCAAAAAAAGTACCCATTTTCCAATTTCTCTATTGTTAGAAATAACACATGTTTTCTCAAAGTAGAACAACCTCACCATCACTCTACTGTAAGTAGAGTTGGAAATGAGCACTGATCTGCTAATCTACCACTAAGCAACATTGATCAAACAGTCCAGCAGCATCTCCAACTTGTTCATGGGGATTTAGGGAGGTTCGGTTACAGATGGCTCACAAATTCACATTACTGAGATGGTAAAACAGAAGAATTTTTGACAGATCTATCTGTGTCCTAGTCATCTGATCTGCCACCAACAATGCTTCTCACTTTCTGAGAGAGAAAAAAATCCCCAGGCCTTGAAACCTATTGAATTCATTCCTGCTATTCAATCCCAATTGTTCTGTTGTTTAGAATCAGATTTCATTAATTCATGTTGTTGGTTTATTTATCACAAAGGCTTTATTTTTGTTTTCTATTAAATTTAAGATTAAATTTTTTTTATAAAGAAATTCTTACTTCTGTTACAATCAGCAAGTCAGGATTTTCAGTACACAAAAGATGATTGGCAGACTAACCAGCTCACTCAGTGTGTCCCAATTTATTTTTAACCTCGCCTTGATCATCTCATTTGGTAGATTATTCTAAACATTTAACTGTCTTTGATAAAAACATTTTGTTCATTTTTTTTCATATTCATTAAGGACTCATATCCTCAGGTCTTGCTTACTTTAAGCACTTTGAGAAGCAGCCCAGCTCTATGTAAATGCAAGTTGTTGTTATTTAACTTAATCTGAGTGTGCACCGTTACCATTTAAATATTTTGTATATTTGGATGCGGTTCTCCTTGAACACCTTCCAGGCTTTCAATCTTAAACTTCTGATCTTTATTTAGTATCTTTTTACACTTGGTGGATCAGTGGTCTTGCTCTTTTTCTTCTTTCTATCTCTCCTTAAGGTGTTGACCCTTGTTACAATTCTACAGACTTCAGTGGTCTACTCTTCTCCTGCCTAAGTGGCTCTTCTTAATGTGTGAGCCAAAGTCATGAGGGTCAAAGGGCTATTTTACCAGGGGGAAATCACAGCTGAACCTGATCTGGTTTGAGCTTGGCATATTTGTGCTCTTTCACTGGTGATAGGAATCAGGTGCAAGAATACTGTTTGATTTTTTTTGACAACCCTGTCTTCCTCAGAGGGAGTTCCTGAAGCCTTATATCCATCTGGTGAGGGTTCAAACCTAACACTTATTGGATCTAGCATGACCAACTGTGACTAATCTCCTGGGTGGAGGAAGCTGAGCTATCTCCAAGGTGACATGCTTGACAATGGAATGCTGGATTTGAGTCTATCTTCAGTGGTGATATTGATAGTCCATCCAGTTCCTGAGATAAGCGGATCCACAATATTTCAGCAAACTATTAATAATAAAATATTTCCAGTCAGTGCTCTCAATGTCAAGTCCTATTAGCTGGTTGAAGGCATTTCATGTAAACATACTAAAAATGTTGTGTGTAGTTGACTTAGATGTGTGAACCTCTATCTTGTTTCAATACTCTTAAGCATGAGGACAGGTCAGAGACCCAAAGAAAAACCATTGGAGATACTGGATTTTAACCTCATGATAACATTCTCAACTATAAGTTAATATCCCGGTTATCAAATCTACAATATTTCAACAGAACAAACCAACAGAAATGTTTGAAACAAGTTATATCAAACACCAACAAAATTACACTTGTATGATGCCTTTCACGTCAGGAGGATGTCCCAAGGCACTAAAAGTTTAAAAGATTCAGAACAGTGTAAAATCAAGTAAAATTGTTTTTAATGGTGTAAGGTGTTACTACCATCTAATAACGAAATATAGGCTGGAAAACCTGTTATGATTGAGCCACCAAATTACTGCAAAATAGGATCAGTTTATTTTAACCATCAGATACATATTACAAAATAAACAGTTAGGAATGAGTTATGGTGAGGAAATTTGGTAATTACACATTTCTTATAGAGAAATTTGGTAAGAAATAACAACAACAAAAATACATTTATATAGTGCCCTTGATGTCAGAAGGTCATCCCAAGGCGCCGGACAATCAGTGCTTTGGACCGGAGCTGGGGACCAGGATCAGAGGGCAGGGAAAGGAGGGTGATCAAAGGCACGGTCGAAGAGGAGAGTCTTGAGACCAGTCTTAAAGGTGGCAGCGGAGGGCCTGTGGGATAGAGTTCCAGAGGGTGGGTGCAGAGTGGCTGGAAGCCTGCCTTCCGATGGTAATAATACAAATGATTCCCTCAATGTATATGCAAATCCTTCGGGATCTTAAAAGATGCTGTGGGGAAAAGAGCCCTAGATTTGTTGAAGTCTGTCCTAGCAGGGTATATGCCTCTCAATGGCGAGAGAGTCAGTGGCAGCCTTAATTTGGTAGCGCTGAAGGAGACTGACTGTCAAGCAATTCTGAAATCCTGACTGAAGTGATAACCTATAATGTGGCTCATAGTAGGGTGTTAAATGGAGGAGATATGACAAGCTGCCAGGGCGTGTGATGGATGTATCCACAGCTAAGGCTAACTGAATGATTCTCTAGAAGTATGGATTTTACTTTCACTGGTATTTATCCACTCAAGTGGAGTAAATCCCTTCATTGCATGGTTTGATATGCAGCTATTTAGTGCGTGTATATAATGAACTATATTAAATAGTTTATTACTGTGAAGCTTTAAACTGATTGCAACAATGTGAACTGTAGTCGGTAGTGAATATAAGTTACTATTAAATACAGAATGGGTAAACATTCCAATCAATATGCCTTCAGGTGGTAATGGCATTAGGTTAATATATCGTTAGATATTCCACGAGGCAGCATCCTCAAATGCTGCTGGAAAAAGGACCTTCGAAAACAGAACCAAAAGAATTGTAAAGAAAATTCACGAGTTTTATTATAGCAATAAAAGATAGCAGTAATTCAATCTTGGGGCTCAGATGATAACTATCAAGTGCTTGAGCTTGACTCTTACATTTTATGGCTTTATCTAGACTCCTCCATTAGATTATTGCCTTGCAATTCACTAGGAAGGAACCATATTCTGCTATTCTGAACACTTAAAATGAAGTGCTGCTGTTTGGCAGTGATTTGATGATGCGAGTAAGCAGCCATCACTGCAGTTAACTGACTCATTCCTACAGCCCAGGTAGCAAGCCCATATGGGACAATTTGGGTTGATCCATGCCCATATGGGCCCCACATGGGCTTGCTACCTGGGAGGACTGCTCCCTTTTACAGAATAGCCTCAGAAAGAAATATACAGGGGATAAATAGACCTCGGATAATTGTATCTATTCCCACCCCATCGGATGGATAGACCTCGGATAAATAATAATAATTAGAATCCAAGCATTTGTTACAGCACCTTATCAAACCTTACAAACAACTATTCGAGATACACTGCTGTGCACAATTGGCTGCTGCATTTCACCCACATATATACAGTCAATTCACTTCACAGTATATTCTGTGAAGTGCTTTGAGATGTCTAGAACATGTGAAAAGAACTGTATCAAATGCAAGGATTATTATTATTATGGCTTTGAAGAATTGACCACATCACTCCCACCCTCGCCCATCTCACTGGCTCCCCATCCCCCAGAGGATCGAATTCAAGGTCCTTGTCCTCACTTTCAAGGCCATTCACGGCCTTGCCCCCGCCTATCTTTCTGACCTACTGCCTCCCTATCAGCCTGCCCACACCCTCCATTCAGCAGACTTAAGCCTGCTCCGCGTCCACCACCCTAACCGCCCAACCATCGGTGGCCGGGCTTTCAGCCTCTCTGCTCCCACACTGTGAAACTCCATCCCGCAGCCCCTCTGCCTTGCTTCCTCCCTGTCCTCCTTCAAGACTGGTCTCAAGATGTTCCTCTTCAACCGTGCCTTCGGCTCCCCCACTAACTGTTCCCCCTCTCCTTCCCTATGCCCTGACACCCCCCCCAGCTCGGGTCCCGACCTGACTGTTCAGCGCTTTGGGACATCCTCTCGACATGAAAGGCACTATATAAGTGCAATTTTGTTGTTGTGTTGTATATTTTGTAGGTGAAATGCGGCAACCAATTGTGCACAGCATTGTCCCGCAAACAGCCTTACAATGAAATGAACAAATTATTTAAATTTATTTTCAAGGAACTATTCCCCCAGAAAAGCAACCTGCTAATCGACTTAACAACCAGGTTCCTAATTATTACTAGATAAACAGAGACATGTGGAGTAAGGAAACTTGCCCAACATTTCACCTAGAGTTGAACCCAGATCCTCTTGCTTGTGAGGTGAATGCTCTTAACCACTGAGCTGTAGGACTCTGCACTAGTTTAAAGTGTTTTTTATTGTAAATTCTTAAGCAAATCAAGAATGATAAATATTCATATTTTTGTACTGCTTTTTTCCCCGGTTTATTAATGGTTATTGCTTATGGTCATCTGTAACCACCTTTATTATAGTGTGTATTAATAGATATATTGATGTTATTAACCAATTAGCCATTGTTAAGACATATTACAATGCGTTAAGATTAAGTACTGGATTAAACATACAGTGGAGCATTAAAATGAAGATCTATCACATTTATTTTCTCTCAAGCTATACAGTGCTTTTTCAATGCACTCCTCACGGTATCCTCAGCTCCACTGTTTACAAAGTTCAGTTGATTCAAAGCTATTCTGCCCATACATATCCTAACCCATACCAAACTCCACACCCCTGAAATGATTCTCAATCCAAAGCACGGATGTGTTAGTAAATTTATTTAATATCAACTCAAAGCACTTCAATCCACTGACCATAACCACACTGATTTGCTCTCATCCCAGTACCATTTTGTACTTCCTGCCTTTATCTCAACGGCTCTTTCTTAATTGTTCTTTAATTCTTAAAAAGAAGACCCAACAACCCCACCCCAAAGTTGTCCTTGCCTGGTTTCATTTCCTCTCTGTCACAGAATAGACCAGTTTCAAGATAGTTGCACTGATCTACAAATCACTTCATAGCACCAACCTATGACTGACTCTGCTTACACTCTCTACCCTCCCCTTTTTCTCACCTGGCTTGGACTTCTGCCCGTCCCTCAAACCTCTGGTACTCCCTGCCCAATCCCTCTGCCTTGCCTGTCTTCAGATGACACCTAAAGCCATTCCACTGTGCTTAAGGTCACTTCCCCCTTTTCCCCGACACAGCATTGTTCAGTGCTCAGATATAGGCTACCCTAGAATAGAGGAATATGGTTACTTCCTAGTGAATTTCAGCACCCTACCCTGCGTGAAGGATGCTATATAAATTTATGTTGCTTCAGATATCAGCCATCACCACTCCTCCAGTCAGGAATTTTGAGCCAGGGATGATTCTATTGTTACTTTCAGTTCACACTGCTCAGGTAAGAGGTCATGCAGAGTTCCTTGTGTTAACTGGTGTTTCTCTCTGTATTGCTCCACTGCAGTGAGGAGCTCATTCCATCAGCAGGATTCAAGATGGTCAAACAGTGCAAGCACACTCCAATTCGCACACAGGGTAGGGACTGGTCCCTACCAGTGAAGCCAGGGCTGGGAACCCTCCTGTACTATGCTCAGTTGTTAGAAACTTGCCCAACAAGTGGGAAACCTAAATTCTATTGCCTGCAGAGCAAAATGTTGGGCAAGTTTCCTTACTCATATGCCTCTGTTTACTTAGCAGTAAGTAGAAAACCGGTTGTTAGTCAATTGGTGGACTGCTTTTCCGGGGATAATAATCCTTTTTTAAAAATTATAATTTGATCACTCACTCCACAACTATTTGTGGGACATTGCGGTGCACAATTGGCTGCTGTGTTTCACCCACAAATATACAATTCACTTAACAGTATATTCACCCACAAATTCACTTGATAGTATACTCTGAAGCACTTTGAGATGCCTAGAAGCCGTAAAAAGCACTACATCAATTGCAAGGATTATTATTACTAGTGAGATGTCTGGAAACTTTTATACTGTTAATTTTATGAGGTTAGAGCACCCTGAAGCCTATGCCACTAGCCCAGGCCTCCCTGGTGTTTCATTATTTAACATTGCTGCGTTGGAGCAACCTCCTGTCAGTAATATTAGGCACAGACATCCTAATGCATGTGCTGATCAACTAAGATATACTAAGCTATTAACACTTCTGAACCAGAAACCAAAATCAGAGCAAAGCAGGTTTGTTTGATGCAAATAAACATCTGGTATTGAGTTGAAAACTTGGGTGTAAAATATAAGTAATGTCCACCTGCTAAATTCCTGTATGATTTTAATGTTCTTGTATATTCCAATGGACTTCTTGTAGGATTTATTTTCTCTAAACCTATAAAGATTAATCTAATATTGCGCAACACTAAAGGTGTGGTTTTCAAAAACAATGTGTGCTGCACAGATATTTTTTAAAAAGCGAGCTTGGGTGTCTGGTGTATTATTCATGGACCAGCTCATCGTTGATGTTTGACACATGTTTTGGTTTTAATGTAAAGTAACAAATAGTTAAAAATCCAAAGCAGTTACATGGCAGAAGACCTGAAATTTGTCCCTGTCGTACCAGACGAGTAGCTTAGAACAGACCCTGGCTGCTCCAATAGAGTGGCAATGCTACTCTAGGAGACTCGTAGCTTGATAAGTTCTTAAACACAGATCAGGATTTGAACTGTCACCCTTCCAGTCTAGAATGTCTTTACATTAAACCACTGATGGAGCAATTGCTAAACACGATTTGTAAACTATTGTCATGTGCTTTTCATCTTTTCATTGGTGTTGCCATTTGCACTAATGTGTGAGCATAACCTGTGGAGGAGACCTCCAATGCACAGGGACTCAGTTATTCTGTAAACTGCTTATTCTGTTTCAAGCTTCCCCTCCCAACGATAAGTTTTTTTAAATATTGAAAACATCTGTGCCTAATTATGCTTCTCTACAACACATTTAATTGCAACCCTTTTCATGATTTAACAGTAATAAAAAATGACTATTTCATGAGTTTAAGATCCGTTCACCCCCACCTTATAAATCAGTTATTTTTGTGTTTCCTGCATTTTGCAACATGAATGACGGTCTCGAGAGAATGCAGGCAAGCCTTTGAATCAAATAATGTAAATTGCACGATTTACATAAAACAGAAGGTACGATATTCTCACCAAACACATTTGGATAATCTTGTACTAATTTTGAGCTGTGCTTTGAGCAAGCAAACTGCCGTCAGTGGTGGTATAGATACCACCAGAGCTATGTGACCTGGCTATGCCATTGCACTTGCCCTCTTTTCACCTAAAAAAAATTACTGAATAATATTTTTTTATTGTTGATCCTAAGTTTACTACGGATTAAGAAAACATTCTTTGTTTCTAAATATATTTGTGATTGACTGAGGAAAACACCCACCCCCGCATACATATTACATACACAAACACACATATAGAGCCAGATTTCAGTAAAAGGCAATTGTGGTTTTGTGAAATACAGTACTATTATTTGTACAGGCATTTTGATTCTGCAAATAATAACTCTGTGTTGTGTCTAAATGTTGTTACTCTGCTCAGTTGAACTATGAAACACACCCAATAGTGTAACTGCAGATTTGGACTTTGCAAACTGGTGTCTGAGGATACCATGTCTTGAGTTATATGCACCAGGATGAAGTGCAAGAGGTAGTGGTGGGAACAATTTGAAATGATGAAGACCCATGATAAGTACATTGCACATTGTCTGAAGTGCACTGTTGCTTTGCTTATACCACATGGGTATCAACAAACTTAATCAAGTCTGACTATTGCCCCAAAGTGTTTTTTTTAAGCAACAAAACTATTCCTACTGTGTGGAAAGTGGAAATATTATATTGAATTATTTTTGGTTTGACGCACGCATAAAACCATCATCATGCTTAGGAGTTATCTAATCCTGACAGTGTTCCATACATGTATAACTTCTACAAATGGAAATATCCCTATACCTGGAATGGAATGCACACCTTGGAGGGACATATCCTGCTTACCTAATTCTGAAGAGTGTTAGATGCAGGTGAGGTAGAGCCAAAGTTTGGGGTGCATCCAAAAATATCCCAACCCATCCACACTTAGGCTTGGGGACCCCAGAATATATGTTGGCATACCACTGGAGTTAAACCAAATAATACAGCATTGCATGCAATTGAGAATCCTGTCTGACAAGATTCCTGCTGCTTGTCCAGCTAGGATCACTCTATCCACCAAGGCTTTTGTTTGCAGGGTTAATATGAGCTGCCCCATCAAGAATAGCTAGCTGGTCTTTCATCAGTAGTACATTGAAGAAAAGGTATTGAAATCATTCTGTGTGTTGCTCTATAAAAACAGCCTGTCTGCTATCTCGCGGTGAGGGTTACAAGCTTCTGAGGGTGCTCTATAAAAACAGCCTGTCTACTATCTCGGGGTGAGGGTTACAAGCTTCTGAGGGTCAAGTGTTTATTGAGGTGCTCCTATATTGGAGCCCTGGCCAAGGCACATTAAATGGATCAATAAACCTTGGCAGTCTAGACACTAAATATTTTCTATTCCCTTTTCGGTATTAGTTTCTTTGTTTAAATTATTTTTATTGTCCAAAGGAAAACGTTTAACACTTTTATAAGCCATGACTGAGCACTGCATTCTCATTCTGTTTGTGGGAATTGCTGACTGAAGTGAAATAAAGTGGCTGGAAACCCTTAATTCGGTGATGCTTGCTTAAACGAATAACCTAATTGCCAACAAATCGTGCTTGGTTATCTGTGCTTTTCTACCAAGTGGTACTAATGATCCTTGCAATTGATGTGGCGCATGTAACGTTGGGACATTTCAAAATGCTTCACAGGTAATTGCTGTCAAATGTAATAACTATTTGTCAGAAAATAATTCTCTTCCTCCCCCATTCCCCCACCTTGGCTTGGGTGCCCAGCCAGACAGCTGTGTAAAGCACTTTGAGACGTCCTCTCAACGTGAAAGGCACTATACAAATGTAAATTGTATTGTAATATATGGCAACCAATTTGTGCACAGTCACACACACACTACCATGAAGTGAATGGATGACTGGTCTAGGACGCATTGTAAATGTAAATTCAGACTGAGCTGAACATCCTGAAGGTCTGAAAGCTACAACCTTCTTACCCAGGGACAAGATTGGTACCAGTTGAGCTAAATGGACAACGATTTGACCAGTGTAGTATTTCAATAAAGACGTCCAAACTGCCTGAGTGAATATAATCCCATTACTAACAATTGGTGCTGGAAGTCTTGTGTTATTCCAAACTGGAGTGAGCAAACAAAGGGCAAATGCTCACTGAGGGGTAAATAGTGGCTAAAGAGATTCCTGCTAGTCAGTGTATGATTATCTGGATGGTCAGTGAGGATATTATCAAGCCCAGCTGTGATCCCTCTATTCCCCCACCTTATCGAATAGCCTACTAATACTCATTGTTAGGGCTTGCAAATTATGAAAATTGGAGAATAATATTAGACAGAAGGGGGAAAAGAAGCCTTGTAATTTTTTTAAAGTGCAATAAGATAGGTGCATTTAGTGCAAACGATAGTCCACACTGGGTTAAAGGTACATCTGGGGTGTATGAAAATCTTCTCCTCCCAAGTCATATTAGCTGTATCCTGGTTGAAATAGCACGTCTCCATTGTATGTCTAAAAACACATTGCTCTGTCAAATGATCTGAACCATGTGTAACTGGGTTGTGCAGAATGAACACTGTAATTTTTCTCCACATGGGAAACAACTTGATTTTTACTTTGCGCTGCGCCCACAGAGTGCCCAAGTATCCCAGAGCAAACAATTCCACATGGGAGACATTATTCAGAGATTGCTGAGTACTAACCCTACTGAGAGATCATAGGACAGTGTTTTGCAACCAAGCACTCTGAATAATGTGTCCCACCTGGAACCCTTTTTAAAATCAAGAAACCTGACCACGATTGAGTCAGATTTTTCCCTGCAGGCACACCAACCGGGTGGATGGAGGGGAAAGACTTTCGACCATGTGGAGTGTAATTGCAGTATTTCAGTCTGAGCCTTTTCACAACGCAGCAGTGTAATGGATCTCACCACTTTTCAGAGCATTGTGTTTAATGCCCTGTTGTGCTGCTGGACATGAAGCAATATCGTTTCCAAGATTAAAGCCATTAGGAAAGGGAAGCCTGAATTACACTTCCCCTCCTAACTGCCGGAGGCTGAGAGCTCAGCTCCCATGCACTGAGTGATGGAAAACTCAAGCATTGGGTGTGAATTTTTAAATGTTGTTAAAGAGCCAATTGCAATACTGCCTCTTTAATAACAACATCAAAAACTGGTCCTTTAAATGCAAACCCTGCTTTCGATTGAAATTCTGAGTGGAGATGTCGGGTTACATAAGAGAAATGTACAATATTTCAATGTATCTGCTTTTGAACTGGAGTTGAATTTTCCCTTTAAAATTTAAACTAAACCTACAAAATTCCTGTAAATCCTGTTCTGTGTTTTGAAACATCCTCACGTTATGAAAGTCTATTTAAAATCCAAGGATTATTATTTTAAGAGTAATAGAAAGATCGGGAAATGGAATTAATAGAGTGAAAATGGAATAAAAGATCTTCCAATGTTCTAATAAAATCAACATGCTGAATGGCCTCCTGCTGATTTTGTGTTTTACTGTACATTACTGAGTTGAAAGCAGGTCCAGACCACAGATTGAGCAGAAGTAACAAGAGTGGGGGCAACACTTCGAGGCGACCTCCTGACATAAAAGGTGCTACACCAAATGCATGAATTATTGTTAATTATTGTATCAGCAGATTGGCTGCCCACATTCTGTCAGGAGCGTGTGTGCTTGTGTGTGTTGTGAGCAGTGGAGGGGGACCTCTTAAGGGATTCTGAAATTGCGCTTCACATTTAAGAGCATGAGGGACATTGAGTCCTCCGCTTTTAACAGTGTATTTTAAAATTTATGAAAAGTACAAACTAGCATAGACACAACTGTGATGCAGTTATAACAGACTTGGATTGTCAATAATAATCCTTGAATTTGCAACAGCGCCTTTCACGTAGGGAGGTTGACCCAAAGCATTTTACACGATGTAATATAAAGTGGAGTGACTGTGAAGTAGAGTGAAAGTAGAGGCAAACACAGTAGTCAATTTGTGCCATTGTGTCCTACATATAGCCATGAAGTGAATGATGAATGGGCAGGGGAGGGGGACTTCTTAAGGAATCAAGAAGGGATGAGCAACAATCCTGTTGAAATTCAAATTGTTGGCTGGACAGCAGAAGAAACTCCCTTCTCTTTTGGATAGTATAATGGGATGGTTAACGTCCACTTGAATGGACACACTGGGCCTCAGTTTAATGGGGTCGTGGGGTGGGTGGGGGTGGTTCAACCAGGAACCTTCCGACTTGGAGGTGAAAGTATTGCCAACTGAGCCACCGTAACACAATACACTGATAGCGCCAACTTTTTTAGATTAGTGTACCACTGCAGGAATTTGAAATATCACATCAGTTCCTGTTTTAAACCCAGTAATGTTTCTACCCTACAGCTTTGCTGTGAATTGACAGTTTTTGAAAAGACGTTTAAACTCCAATGGATTCTCTTCAATTTGGTCTCATGTAATGGCGTCAAAACCCAGTAAAGCATCAGAAATTAACATTCAAATAGATTAAATTAAATTCATTAAATTTGGTTTAATGGGCCAACTGGTTGAATATATCATTATGACTGAGGGATTGATCATTTATTATTACTACTAATTAAAATGAAGACTATTATTAACAATAAATAATGTATTATAATAATATATTGATAGAATGGTAAAAACCTGCAGTAAAGTAACTCAAGTAAAGGTATTGGACATATACTTTAATCTATTAGAAATTGAATATTCAGTTAACAGTTTTCTTTAAGAGTTTATGCCTCCTAACTATTGACTGAATCTGTCATTGTACTTGCATTAAACCAGATGTGATTGGAAAAAAAAAGACTTTTAAAAGCTTCAAAAATACTTAGATCCAGGTCGATCAATACTGATCCCATCACAGGTAAACTGCACTTGGGCAGTTATTGAACTGTCAGCTTAAACAAGACTTGATATGGTAGATATAATCCACCATCCTCTGAAAACCTTTCTCCCTGAGTAAGGCAGTTTAATGTATTATTTATTTCAGGATTGTGCGGGCATTTGAAACTTAGAAATCCATTTAGAATTGAAGATGAGAGCAATAATAAAGAAAAACACAAATAGTAAGATTTTATGAGACAAATCTTAGCACAAACAGTTTTACGCAATGGGACAGAGTGGCAGTATCTAGGTTACAAGAAATTTATAATAATACTTCTATTTGATGTAGTGCTTTGAGAATTGTTGTTCAGTGGACCAGGAGAAACACCCTTCTCCTTTCGCCCAATGTTAACGAAACATGAATATTCACCTGAACAGGCAGATAGTACCCCAGGTTAACATCTCATTCAAAGGAAAGCAGGTCTGAGAATGTTGCGCCTTGGGACGCCCTCCCAATGTGAAAGGCGCCCTTTAAATGTCCTGTTGTTGTTGTTGTTGTTGTAACTACCCACCACTGCATTAGAATGTCAGTGTAGTTCTCATGTGCTGACGCATTTTAAATTATTTAAATGATTGAAAGGACTGAAGAATAGTCACCAAGTATGAAGAGAAATATCAGAGTAATGCAACAACAACTAATTGCATTCATATATAATATCTTGGAGTGCTTTACAGTGGCAAGGCGGTTAAGCAAGAGAAGAGGGAGGGAAAAAGGAGTCCTTTGGCGTGGTTGAAGAGATGGGTTTTAAAGTGGAATTTGAAGACAGATGGGGGTGAAGCGGAGGGATTGAGGGAGAAACCTCCAGAGGTTCGCATTGGAAAGCTCAGCCACCAATGGTGGCCATGGGTAGGGAGTAGGACATGCAACAAATGTGATTTTAGCTAATCAGAGGAGACGAGCAGAAGATTGGGATAGAAGGAGGTCAGAGAATAAGGGAGGTCTCAGGATGTGAAGGGAGTTGTAGAGTATAATGCAATTGTTTGTGATAGGCTAAGTGTCTCTAAGCTGCTAAACTGCAAAGTCGTGAATAATATAATACAATACAATTTACATTTATATAATGTCTCTCACTTTGGAAGAACACCTGAAAATGCTTTGAATTGGTTACAGTGACCCTCACATTTGCAAATATTTCTCATATCATACTTCAAAACAATATAATTCTGAAAATAGAAAGATGGGAAAGAACTAAGCCGTACTTTTGACTAAGTTTGGCGTTTCAGTTTTGTTTTTCCAAAAATGCCACTCAATCCCTTTCAGAACTATTGAAGACAATTGTGATCGGGGAAAACAATTCAGTCTTCCTTCGCTGTGCTGATAACTCTAAAATCAGTGCAAGAAGATAACATTGTCACATTTGATGCAATGCCAAAATATTATACTCATGTAAAAACGTTACGATACTCAGATCTCCAGTAATAATACAAGATCTGGCAGAACACAGCAAGACCCTGTACAGAAAATGCCAAGTGATTACTTCATCAATTGAAAAGTATGAGAAATAGGTGAAACAGACTGTTATGTAACATTTTGGGGATGACTGATCTAACAACAGCATTTACAGTTCTGAACATCTAACTTTGTATAAAACCATAATATCTATAGATGTGGTCTACATGTGCGGAAAATCTGATTTGGATACTGTTCAGCATGGTAATGGGTTTTGGCATGTGTCAGACTAAAACAAATGTACCATGTATTGCTCCAGTAGTAAATGTGTTGTTATCTACCTTGTGGAAAAGCTTTCATAATTCATGAGCAACAATGTACACTTCCTCACACTTATACAAGTGTAACAGTAGTGTTGAAATTACTCACCGTGTGTGGGATTCACTTTCATTGAAAACAAGCTTTTGGTGGCATTCATCTTGTTAGGCAGCAGTTGAAAACTGAAACAAAGTTAACTTTCACTAGCTGCCTCATTGGATAAATGCACAACATGGTGAGACAGAAAGTCATAATAACCAATGGATCTCCTCTATAAAATTCACTTTACAGTAATATTCGCTTTGAGACATCCAGCACTTTGAGACATCCAGAAGACTATATCAAATGCAAGGAGTATTATTATTATCTCAACCATAGCAGTAGTTCAGCAATACATTAGAACGCAGGATACCCAGGCTTGGAGAAATGAGAACTCAACATAACCTCCACTCCTGATTATCCAGTGATTTCTCCTCAGGTGAGAACTAAATTAAGCTCTTCTGTGATTGTGTCTGTCAGTGATGATTTCTTTCCATTGGTACTTTTGCCAAGAAAAGCCCTTAAAACTGACAAACAGTCAGAAAATAAAACACTGTATCTTAAATTGGACTTTGTAAGCATGCAGCATTGGATTTTATTTTGCTATTAGCACAGTAATACGGTATTTGGTTTGCAAGGATCGCTGTTCTCAATTGGACAAAGTGCTAACATGGAGCTTCTCCAAAGGATTGAAAATCAAAACTTGGTTTGGAACTGGGAGCAGCATTTTCAGAGGATGTTTCTCTGCTTGGATAGGAGGTAAACCTGAGAGATGTCAGTGATGTGTATATTTATAGGCTAAGAATTGGATGCAAAAATATTCCTTCTGTCTCAGTGGTCTAATGTTAGACACCACACCAACCATGCTGCACAAAGCTATACAGACGTGCAAGATGTTAGACAAGGCAACAATTAGGATGTTACGATTACCTGTACAATATCTCTGGATTAAAGAGGGAATAATTAGAAAGCGTATCCTTCCTGATTACAATCTAGAAACCTCTACTGCAAGGTGCACGTTGGTGGCTGTGGGGTGAGGACAAGATCAAACCGTGATATCCTTCCACAGTTGAAAACCTGCTGACATTGCAAGGTGAGATTTGCAAATGAATAATGTCCACTTGGGCAATGTAGAACCATACTCCTTTATGATGAGAAAAGTTGTTATAAATGCCTTAAAGAGAGGAGGAACAAATGACAGAGAGACAAAAGAGACAGGTATTCTGTTCACAACTGTGGACGACCACTAAGGGATCCGTTCATTTTCCACTCAGATAAAATTTCTCCACAATAACCTTTTCAAACATCATCCGGAAGTGACGAGTTTCAATTATTTTGACCGGGATTCCATCAGCTGCTTCATGGGGGGCACAGTAGCCTTCTCTCCCCGGGGGTGAGGGGAGGACACAATGGTCCAAGCAGCAAATCAAGTATGCACACAAAGTTGAGGAAATTATTTTTGGCCCTGGAGAGCACATTGCACTTAATGTACACGTTTAATACTCAGGAGGAGAATCCCCCTCTCGTTTTCAAATCCCCGTCTGTGGCTTTTGGGCTTCTTTTCCTTAATGGCTTAACTATTTTCTGGCAGCCTCAAATGCTGCCTGTTAGAAAACCTTTCCCTGCACTTAGCTGGAATGCACAGTGTTGGAATCAGAATATATATTTTTTAATTTGCCCAGGTCATAATAAATGTTCTTTGGCTGAACTTGAATCAGTTCAGATTTGGAAAAGGTTTTAAAGGCTGTCCATAATAAACACCACCTTAATCTCTTCATGTTAAATTCTCTCATGCCTGGACAATCAATTACGAATTTTAACATTGTGTCCAAATGGCTGTCAGACCTTTAGCTCCTGTTTCAGTGCTGCTATTTGTGAGGATTTGATCCATTAAAATTGATGCTTCTTGAAGTGTACATTTGCTATATTCAATCTGGAATTGGTGACAAATATGGCAAACGTGCTACCATGCACCACATCTAGTTAAAACATCAAATGTCCATAAAGGGGAAAGCTCAAGGTGGTGTACAGTATCTGTGAGATTATGTACCGCTGAGTAGAGCCACCACTGTTTTGGCCTGCAAATGATAAGAAATGTAAAAATTATAAAGAATATCTTAATATTTCTAGTGGGCTGGGTACAAGCAGCAGTTTCCTGTGGTTCTATAAATTAAAAACTGAATATATTAGTGTATGATACTAAGGTGGCTCCGTTTTACTGTTTTTTAAAATCAGCCAACTTATTTAGAATACAATAGATACTTACCCACAGAACACAATAGATACTTACTCAAAGTGGCTTTGAGGGTGTTGTGCGCATACAAAGACTGCCTACTGTACAATTACAATAAGTCATCACTAAATTACACTGATCACCATGATTGCAAAATTAAATGACGATACATTGAATAAGTGCAATTAAATTTCTTGCAACCTATTCTGCAAACTGGCTGCCAGTGCACAAGTTAAAACAATAAAATTTGCAAACGTGAAATCAAAAGGTGCACTGTCCATTATTTTTCATAGTAATTCAGAGGACTGATAGCCTCTGACATTGCTGATGATAGAGCATCCCTAATGTTGCGGGACTTCCAATGCCCTTGTGCTTGTTTACATTTGTATTGTCACTACTGTGCAGGAGTAAAAATGCAACTTCAGTGCTGAATGCAACCAAGCACTGCAAGTGCTAAGGGGATCACCACTTTTGGAGAATATTCCCTGCAATTAAGGAAGAAGTTTTGGAGAAAGGCTCACTTTGAGCTATGTCATAGTTATTGGCGGGGAACACACAATTCATTGCGGCTTTTGACGCCGGTTCATTGCAGCTGAGACGCCGTCCGGCGTGGAGGGCGCTGTATAAATTAAAGTTGTTGTTGTTTTGACACATTTTGTGACTGAGGTGGGGAGAAATGTTCAGGTGTTTGAAAATAAGGTGGGATACTCACTGATTTAGTTGAGTCCAAGAGATTTGCGTAGGGCAAACTTCACAATAATAATAATCCTTCCATTTGATATAGCAGTTTATCATGTCTTTGAGATGACGCAAAGAGTGTCAGAGCAACAACAAAATTACATTTGTTCAGTGCCTTTCACATTGGAAGGATGTCCTAAGGTGCAGGGCAGTCAGTGTTTCCCTCCTTTGATGCGTCGCAGCCATCAAGCTACCGACCCATCTCCAACCTTCCGTTTTTATCTAACGTCCTTGAAAGAGTGGTTGCCTCCCAGCTCTGCTCTTTCCTCTCAATTCACCCACTCCTTGAACCCCTCCAATCAGGTTTCCGTCCTGCTCACAGCACGGAAACTGCCCTGGTCAAGGTCACTAATGACATCTTAACCGCCTGCGACCAGGGCTCCCTCTGCCTCCTCGTCCTCCTTCAACTGTCTGCTGCGTTCGACACAGTCGATCACACCATCTTCCTCTAACGTCTTTCCTCCCACCTCAACCTTCAAGACACAGTCCTTGACTGGTTCCATTCCTACCTGACCCACCGCCTACATTTTGTTTCTTCCAACGGTTTCTCCTCTAACCCCCGCACAGTTTCTCACGGCATCCCCAGGGCTCTGTCCTCGGCCCCCTCCTTTTCACCATTTACACGCTCCCTCTGGGCGATGTCATCCGCAAACATGGGGTAAATTTCCACATGTATGCGGACGACACCCAGCTGTACCTTTCTGCCTCATCCCTCAACCCCCAGACCATCGATGTTCTGACAGCATGTCTGTCCGACATTGAGTTCTGGACGAGGGACAACTTCCTCCAATTGAACGTGAGCAAGACCGAGGTCCACCTGATTGGCTCAAGCCAGCGCCTCCGCACATCGGGCGCTGCCAGCCTCAACATCCAAGGCTGCACTCTCCACCTCACAAAGCCAGTCAGGAACCTCGGCACCACGTTCGACCATAAACTCTCCTTCCTCCCCCACATCCGTACCTTGACCGGCACCGCTTATTTCCACCTGCGCAACATTGCCAGGCTCCGCAACTACCTCACCCCCCACGATGCCGAAACACTCGTGCACGCATACATCACCTCACGGCTGGACTACGGAAACTCTCTCCTCGTCGGCCTCCCCTGTTCCTCCATTCACAGGCTGCAGGTCATCCAAAACTTTGCAGCCCATGTACTATCCCGCACCCGCCTTCGCGACCACATAACTCCCACCCTTGCCCGTCTCCACCGGCTCCCCATCCTCCAGAGGATCGAGTTCAAGATCCTCGTCCTCACCTTCAAGGCCTTACACGGCCTTGCCCCGCCCTATTTAACCGATTTACTTTCCCCTTATAAGCCCACCCGGACCCTCCGTTCAGCAGGACTTGGCCTGCTCCAAGCCCCCTGCCCAAACCGCCCCACCATTGGAGGCCGGGCTTTCAGTTTTTCCGCTCCCACCCTGTGGAATTCCATCCCCCAATCCCTCCGTCTTGTTTCTTCCCTTTCCTCTTTCAAGGCCGGTTTGAAGACTTTCCTCTTCAACCGTGCCTTTTGTTCCCCCCCCGAACTTTTCGACCTCCCCTACGTGTTTCACCCCTTCCCGAACACCCCCCTCCTAGCTCGTGTCACACGCCTCCTGTGCAGCGCCTTGGGACGTCCTCCCGACGTGAAAGGCGCTTTATAAGTTTAAGTTGTTGTTGTTTCAGACCCAAGCTGAGATTGGGGATGGTGGAGGGAAGGAAGGGAAAGGGGGGGTGGTGTGATGGTTGGATGGGTGGATCAGGGGATATGGAGCAGACTGGAGCCCACTGAGCAAAAGGAGCGGACAGGTTGGTAGAGGGTTAGGAGGTCAAAGAGATAGGGTGACAGAGATAGGGTTTCAATGCCTTGGGACGTCCTCCTGACGTGAAAGGGGCTATATAAATGTAATTTTGTTGTTGTTGTTATAGGGTGGAGCAAGGTCATGGAGGGATTTAAAAGTGAGGACCAGGATCTTGAATTTAATCCTCTGGGTGATGGGAAATCACTTGAGTCGGATGAGAATGGGGGAGATAGAGTCATATAGCTTGATGTGGGAAAGGACATTGGTTGCAGAGTTCTGGATGATCTGCGTCCTATGGAGGGAGCAGTTGGGAAGGTCAACAAGCAGGGCATTGACGTTAGTCGAGCCTAGACGTGAGGAAGACATGATTGAGAATCCCAAAATGCCTGAGGGGTGAGGTAGTGGTGGAATCGAGCAGTGTTGCAGAGGTGAGGGTTGCCAGAGCGGTTCATGGCATGGATTTGGGGAGAAAAGACAGTTGAGGATCAAACAAGACACTGAATGGCTTAGTGAAGTGGAGTGTGCAACCATGGAGATTGATGCTGCCGGTGCTGAGGCGCTGGCATGAGCCAATCAGGAGGGCCTCAGTCTTGCTGACATTCAACTGTAGAAAATTAGCTCTCATCCAGAACTTTATGCCTGACTGGCAGTGGTTCTGGAATCGAGGGTGGAGGCAGAAAGATAGAGTCACAGAATAAACCGTAAAATTAATTGACTGTATATTTTGTGGACGAAACCAGCAAAGGGTAACCCATCTGTTACTTTTAACAGTAGCACGTTCACCATTAGTACATTCGAGAAAAGACCAGATCCAGGCTCTATGCTATGTGAATGTAGGGTGAGGGAAGCATTAGGTTCTGTTTGATAACCCTTATGTAACCAGACAATATGTGAAAATTGACCATTGGCGCAAGATAGGCATGGACAGTGCCTGTGGAACAGTACCCCATTGAGGAGCAAAAGTAAGAAAACAAAATAAAGGGGGAGCAAAATAAAGCTTGCAGCTGCTCTGAGTCCGGTCCACATTACATATTATTATTTATTGGTATAATAACTATCACAAAGGCAAAAACCTACTGTAGCATATTCAGCAATCTGAGTGGGGAAAGAATAAATATCTAATTCAATTTTGCACATGAATAGCTGTAGAATTTTGCAAATTATTGCAGTTGCAAATGGTTCTCAATGCAGCCTTTCTGAATGGCTTGAAGATCAGGATAAAGAAAGCTGCGGCTGGAACAAAAACAGACCCCCAAATGAATCAAATGTAAGATTAACAGCATGATGATACTATAATTAAAGCGCGCTGAGACGCTGTCCGGCGTGGAGGGCGCTATATAAATCGAAGTTGTTGTTGTTGTTGTAGACAAATAGCTGGGTTGATTTCTTTGCTGTCACTTTGCCTCAGTGCTTCAATGAAAGTCAGAGCTTGGTCTTTGCTTTTGCCACTCACAGTGTCTGAAACCTTTACAGTGTTCTTGTACAACCTCTCCAAATATGCTTTGCTCTATATGTAAGATATTAGGGTTAATGTTGAGTGATTTCTATTAGAATTGCTTAATAAGTGAGGATTCCTTCCAGGAACCAGAAGTACATCCTGTTGACTTTGGGAATGCCATTCCACAAGCAGATTAAATTTGGAGTCCCAATGGGCTAGCCTGATGTATTTCCATTTCTGCAAGGAGCCTCCAGGCACCTTTAACAAACAATTCTGTTCAAAATCCCACCTACTGAACCAGACTTCCATCATCCACCCTTATATTTAGTCAATCTCACATTTAATTGATGATGGTGAAAATGTGCAATGTTATACAGTACAATGATGTGATAAGTAGCATAATGGTATGTATTATGAAAGACTAGAATTCAACCCGTAGACTGCTCAACTGAAATTTACTTTTGTTTAATAGCACTACTAGTAACTCTTACATTTGATATCGCACCACTTGGGCCAGGAGAGCCTCTCAAAATACTTCATTGTATTTACTGAAAAATGTAGTTGCTGTATATTTTATGGGCGGACATGTGGTTTATCTCCACATATACGTGGATGATACTCACTACTGACTCTACCCTCGATTCCAGGACAACTGGGGTCCTGACAGACTGCCTGTCAGACATAATGTCCTGGATGAGAGACAACGTTCTACAGCTGAACATCAGCTAGACGGAGGCTATCCTAATTAGCTCACACTGTCTCTTCCACACTTCAAAGCATTGGAGGCACGGATGCGTACTCCACCTCACCAAGTCAGTCAGAAACCTGGGCATCTTGTTTGCCCCTCAACTGTCCTTTCTCCCCCATATCCATACCATGACCACCACCTCCTCAACATTGTCCAATGCCGCCACTGTTACGCTTCAAGCCACCAAAACCCCCCTACATGCATTTGTCACCTCAAGGCTGGACTATGGAAACTCTCTCCTTGTTGGCCACCCCCTCCCCCGATGCTCGGGTCCTGACCCCTGACTGTTAAGCTCCTTGGGACGCACTCCCAATGTAAAAGGCACTCTACAAGTGTAATTCTGTTGTTGTTTTTATGGGAGAATGCAGCAATTAAATTTTGTTCACAGCAATATCCCGCCAACAGCGTGAAGTAAATGACCAATTTTATTTTGAACTCCCTTTAATTAAAAAAAATACCCTTTAGTTATTTTAACTGCATCCATTTCTCAAGTTCCTACATGGGGAAAGCCCCTCACACCAGCACCCAAAGGGCAGAAAGTGCTGAACAATCAGTTGGACCCAAGGTGGTGATCCGGATCGGGGAGGGTGATAGAAGGTGCAGTTGAAGAGAAGGGTCTTGAGATGGGTCTGGGATCCGTTATTGTGAAGCGCTCTTGAGACGCCATCCGGCGTGAAGGACGCTATATAAATTGAAGTTGTTGTTGTTGTTGGATGTTATGAATGCGTGTAGGATGGTTTCAGATTCTTGCGGTGTGAGATAGTGGCGGAGACTTTGCAATTTTGCAAAGGTGGGGAAAGGCAAAGCGGGTTATGGCACGGATGTGGGGTAGAAAGGATAGTTGATGGTCAAACAAGATGCCAAGGTTCCTGACAAGCTCAGTGAGATGGATTATGCATTCTTGGATGGTGATGGTGTCAGTGCCTGAGGTGTGGAGGCACTGCCGGCCGATCAGGAGCCTCAATCTTGTTGACTAGCAATGTGCTTTGGAGCTTTTGAAATATATTCCTTAAATGAATTCAATAACTCAAAATGCAAAGCTTAGTTTTAAACTGGTCTCTTTTTAATGACGAAGCAACCTTTAAGATTTTTATTCAATTTTCTTCTTTATATTGTTGCATTTGATTTGAATTCATTCAGACATTCTGACTACCAAATTGTATAATATTACCTGCAATGCTTTTGTTTTCCATTACTGGTTTCAACCGGCTTATTTTCACTGTGTAAAGAAAGCCGTGGCTGAGATGCTTTTAGGCTTCATCAGCTTCTCTATGCTGTAATTTCGACCTCCTCTATGCTGTAATTTCGACCTCCTCTATGCTGTAATTTCTATCCTTGTACTGGGGAGTGTTGCGCAGAGTAGAGCACGTCTTTCATATCGCTCAATTATAGGGCATCTTTGTTCCTGGTTTTAAGAGATTTGTTGAAACGTGAATGAGGTAGACCCCTAGAAGCCGAATCGCGCTGTCATTTTCTGCTTTACTTAGCCCTGATTCACGCGTGTGTGGTTTAAGGAAGAAATCATTTACTTTGAATTGCAGACATGCTGGTAATGATTAACCGAGACAAGAAATGGTCATTGCTTAGAAATTGCTGCTTTGTTTTTAGCACATCCTCATCCTTTTCAAACAAATGGGGAAAATTATTATAAAATTACAATAATTATTAAACTTCATTAGGCACTGGTGTTTACAATATATCAAAAGTTTTTTACACAACAATAGTTTGTGCATGATTATTTGTGCTGTGAGGCACTACTGTTAAAGATTTGTTGCTCTTTTTCAGTTCCCTCTAACTGTGTCTCTCTGTTCTGTGTGTCTCTGTCTATCACATGCATGTTTCTCTCCCCAACTGTTTTTTCTCTCCTGATTATGCCCCTCTATACCTAGTCTTTGTCTGGCTGTCTGATACTCTTTGTGACTATGCACGTATATGTGTGTGTGTTTGTGCATGTTTATTTTTTTTCCACTTTCTTTCTATTGCATCCTCTTATTTTGTTCAGCATTTTTTCTACCTGTGAAACACATTTTTTCTACATGTGTTTCTTTCTATTTGTTTGTGCCCATCTCTGTCTCTATTCTTGAGCTTTTTGACTATATTTATACAAAAAATAGTAATTCAATACGTTGTTTATTATTAACCCTGTGAGGGTTTGCTGTATGTGTCTAGTATTTGTTTGTGTGTGAATACATATAATTCTCATTGTTGATGTATGTTTATGTCTGAATGAAAGTGTGTGGTGTTATATTTGTCTCTGTGCGTAGTTTGGTCTGTCAATGTTGTCTATAATCTGAGAATGTAAGGCTATTTGTGCTTAAGGTGTATAAATGTTTGTGTGTTTTGTCCCTGCATCTGTATGAGGTGTCTTGATATGTGTGTCTATACATTTGTTGGCTATATGGATTTGTCTGGCTGTCTATCAGTATAGAACTGTGTGTGGTTTGTATTGATTTTTTTGTGTAGGTGTGGATTCTGACTTGTGTATGGAGTATATGGATGTGTATATCTAAGGAGTTTATACATTATTTATGAATGTGGACGTGTATGTGTCTGTGTGTGGAGGGGGAAGGGGGAAAAGATACTGTCTTTATTTGTATGTATGAAGCAGGCGTGTATGTGCAGGTAGTCCTTCTGATCAGTATTGAGGACCACTAGGACTTTGATAAATAGTAAGGAAACAGAACATATTTCTCTGTCTAGTAATTTATTATACAATAAAATCTCATTTAGAAAATGTATGTGCTCTGTATCCAGGAGCTATTTTTCCTTCCGAAGCTGCAAGGAACAGGTGTCCTGAAGACGACAAACAGATCTCAAATTGCTATCTAGTAACTCTTAAAATATTTAACATCTGCTCATTTTTACCGTTCAAAATCACTCTACTAGTTACAATGAAGATGCGTGTTTTTAAAAAGATGTAATGCAAATACATTATAAGCATATCAATATGAATTTGTTGCAAAGGGTATTATTTTGAACAAACGGATGAAATTTCTTCATAAAGATTGACAATGGCATAAGATCGGGTTGGAAAATCCTGAAAGGGAAATCTGCAGCATGAATCATGGGAGTGTCAGAGAAACTGCATCAGGCTGTAAGGTGCAGGAAACTTCATGTGCATCATGCTGACCCATGAGAGCTCTGAGCTGAGATGACCTTGGATTCAAACTCTTGCGGTGTCAGTGTGAGGTACATGGGTTTCCATGAAATGCACATACTATAGTTTAAACCCAGAGTTGCTATTGTTCACCAACTGAGACATTTATGCTGCAATTTTCCCCTTTGTGCAATTTTCACCTCCGATGCTAGAAATCCAGGTCTGTCAGTACTGAACAAACAATATGTTACAGTTTTAGGGTGTTCTTTACCAGAATCAGAACTCCTCTAATTTTTTAGTTTACTCTTCACTGAAGGTACTGGCTCATGTTCGAGTATAATTACAGGCTCTTGTAACTCTCAATGCATCAGGTCCAGTGCCTTACAAATACAAATGTAATTTATTGTTGTTGTTTATGTACAAGGCTACACACTGGTAAACGAAAACACAGTAATCACAGGAAGAATTGCAAAGGATTCATAAATATTGTATCATGTGGATTACCTTATCTGCATTTTGCCAAACTGCGGTTTCTGCTCTGATGCGATCACCTTTCAGGTGCATTGGAATGGAGTTCCCATGGGTTGGCTAAATGCACAACAATAACAAATTTCATTTATATACTGTCATTTACATTGGGAGAACGTTCCAAGCTGCTTGTAAATGAAACCAAAAGTCACATGAAATCTAACATTAGTCAAATTAGTTGACACCAATGTGAATGAAACTCAAGTGTTTCGTTTTATTCTCAAACAACTCTGTCTTAGTCGGCCTTCCCAATTCCTCCCTCCACAGGCTGCAGATGATCCAGAACTCTGCGGCCCGTGTCCTCTACCGTTCCAAACTCTGTGACCCCCATCTCCCCATCCTCGCCCAACTCCATTGGCTCCCCATCTCCCAGAGGATCCAATTCAAGATTCTGGTCCTCACATTCAAAGCCCTTCACAATCTCGCCCCACCCTACATCCGTGATCTTCTAACCCCTTACCAACCTGCCCATCCCCTCCGCTCGTCCCCCGACCCATCATTGGCGAGCGAGCCTTTAGCCACTCTGCCCGCAAACTCTGGAACCCTATCCCGCAGTCCCCCCTGCCTAGCCCCCTCCCTGGCCTCTTTGAATTCCTGTCTCAAAACTCTACTCTTCGATGGTCTCATCGGCAATTCCTAATCCCCCCTTTCCTCCCTACCCTGTCCCCAGCTCAGGTCTGGCATATTGACTGTCCAGCGCCTTGTGACGTCCTCCTGACATGAACGGTGCTACACAAGTGTAATTTTGTTGTTGTTGTTGTTTGTCTCCTTCTATTGCCTTTCCCTATGAAAAGTGGGTTGGAGATGGAGCTATGTTTTATGAGAATGGAGGGGTGGTGGGGGTTCACATTTACAGCAAGAAAAAATCCAACGCAAGCCAAATTGGTGATGGAAATGGCATCAAACAACTAGTATTCAAGCCCGAGCTCTTTGTCCTGTTTTGTCAACCTCTTTGTATTCAAATCCAACAGCTCTCCCTATAAATGAAATGAAGGGAGTCTGGGCAAGAGTATTCTTATACTTGACTTCTATGCTAAGTACTCATCATTGCTTTCTCACTGTCAAGATTCCCTACTATAGCTCATTCACAACCCCTTCTCCTTTGAATTATAAAACTAAGGAACGCGTTGCCCCCATCCATCTTTCTGACAGATTACAGTCTCCAGTGTTAGTGAAAAATAATACCTTTTCACTTTTTAAATAAACTGAAATAACACATTATTCTAGTGGACGTGCCCACAGCTTTAATTTATTGCATGTGGCCAGCTGCAGTACGAAAAATAAGAAATGATGTATTTAACAGTGTCTGTAAAAGACATCATAGCAGGTTGCTGTAGAGGACTATGCTGAATGTAGAATATGATCTGTCATGACAGGGACTAGGGTTGAATGCCCTAGTCCCTGTCATTCTCCACCACCCACCATTTCCTCCGTGCGCCTCCTTCAAGGACCTGCAATCATCACATCCAACACCAAGTGCAAAGAGGTCATGGATTTCCTTACCTCCAAAATTTACAACATCCGCCTGGCAGCCTGATCCTGCTGCCCTGTATCGCCCGCCCAACCCCACCATTCCGTCTGCCTCACCCAACCCTCAGCTCCTACCATGGCCCCCATCCTGCAGCCATTTGCCCACATCTCTCCTTCCTCCCTCTCATCCACCATCACCAAAATGAAACCCAACACGTGCTGCCTAGACCTCCCTCCCTACCTAATTGCTGATCATTTTCCACAAATCTGCATGATGTTAAATCTTAAGGAACACAACTATCAACATTCTTGAATGAGTGTCTTGTCTCAAATTTGGAGAAAAAGATGACTTCCAATATATTTTTTAAAAAGCTTTTTTAAAACTCATCATCGGCACCCGAGACTCCCAAGAAGTTCATTTTTAGCTCATTTTCAGCTCCAGTCAACCCCTTAAAGTATTGAGCAGTGAGGGTCAGCCTGGGAGCTCTGGTGAGCACCTCCTGTGACAGTGCTGTGCACAATTGGCTACAGCGTTTCGGCCACAAATATACAGTCAATTCACTTCACAGAATATTCTGTGAACCGCTTTGAGACGTTGATAAGATGTGAAAAGCTCGATATCAAATGCAAGGATTATTATTTATTATTATATTCCCAGCGCCTTGGGACGTCCTCCTGACATGAAAGGCGCTATACAAATGTAATTTTGTTGTTGTTGTTGTATATGTCTCCACGCATTCTCCTTATTTGAAGAAATATCAAGGTGGTATTGGTGTGTCCCTGATCAAATGAACTAGAGTTGTTACTTCATCATAATTAAGGATCAAGCAGCTTTTCAGGAATACTTGAATCAATTCTTATCGCAATCTTTGATATCCTTCAAAATGGTATAAATGTCAGTGAAAACAAGAAAACAAAGCTGTGATACTGTACTGTACAAATACAAAATGAAATAATGTCAGCCACAACACACAAACCATTTAAAATAGATCACTAATCGTACCCCTAGGTTTTTTAAAAAAAGTTCAATTTCATGGCAAGCAGTGGATGTACCGTTTATTTTAGCATATTTATTCAAGCAACAAACCTTCCTGGACAACAAATATAGTGTCTCCAAAGCTCACTTTATTTTTTTGAATAGGTTATAGTTCCAAGAACCAAACCTGTTCCACGATATAGCCCCTTTTTTTGTTTTATTTTTAGTCAAACACATTGGGTAACCATCACTATGTTTAAGAGTATCTAAACTCGACTTTGAGTTTCACATACACCTACACATGGAAATATCTATGTGTCTGGAATGGAATGTGCACTCTCACATTGGAGGGAGCCATCCTTCTATTAGGGGCAGTTTGACGAGCCAAATGCTTGGGGATTCCAGAGTTTGCTGTGCTTCCTCAGCTTAACCCATATAGTTTGATTGACAAAGAAAGCACCATCTGACAAACTTTCCACTGCTTGTCCAGCTAGGATCGCATTTAGGACTTTGGCTTGCATGGTTAACGGGAGTTGTGTGTGAAGCTTCCCTGCACTTCCTGTGGTTTGCCCATCTAAGTGGCTCTTTTGTATTGCAATCCCCCAGCAGCGCTTCTGCATGCCAAGTGCAACATGAAATATAGTCAAGTACAGTACGGATTGTTATTGTGATAAAGCGCTAGTGGCAACAAAAATAATGGCACTGAAATTGTCAAACTGACAGGACCTAACTATTGTGCTGTTGTAGGGATTCACACTGATTCAGGCAGATTGGATCCGAAACCAGCCCCAATAATTCAGTTGTATAAAGGGTATTGGTGACAACTACTGCAACAAAGACAGGAAAATAGATGTCTTGACAAAATTGACCAGGAGTACAGAAATGTACTGGATTATCAAGGGGCAGGCTAGATGTTTCCTCTTGTCTGGTGGTTGCAATAGTAGCCCTCGTCCTTCAAGGGATTAATTGATTTATTGCAGACACAAAATCCATGGATTGCAATGTCTTGGGACTTCCTCCTGACGTGAAAGGCACTAAACAAGTGTAATTTTGTTGTTGTTGTTGCTTGCCAAAATATTTCCAGTCTAGGAGGTGTGTTCAAGGCTTGTTAGTTTTATGGATTCATTAAGATTGTTTCAGAGTGTTGAGGTGCAGATGCAGCAGCTCTTGCAGCCTAGTGCAGAGATCTGCTAAAACATTTGTATTAGTTGTGGTGCTGTTCCAGTCATACTCTTATAGGAGACTGACAGCCCACCCAGATCTCTCTAATGTTGTAAAGCACTGAGTCTTGGCATCTAGTAGGTCAGTCTCATCAATACAGCTGCCGTACATTCAATTCAACTATAATGACTTGAAAGCTAGAGATAGGTTTTCTAGGCACCAGGCCAAACAATTATATACAATGATACATGGTGGAAACAGCCATTCAAATCAACTGGTCTAAACCATTGTTTGTACTTGACAAAAGCTCCCAAGTTCCCACCCCTTCAATTCGGGACTTGAACCTACATCCTCAGTATGGCAGCTCCAATGCAGTGCTGGGGATGTGTTGCATTTCACCCATAATACACAGTCAATTTACTTTACAATATATTATGGAAGCACTTTGATGTGTCTCAAAGACTTGATAAGGCAGTATATAAAATGCAAGAATTATTTTATGGTTGTTGGAGGTGCTGCCCTTCAACTGAGACATTATATTGTGGCTCTGTCTGTTTCTTCAGATGGGAGTAATGGATCCCATGGTTCTATTCAAAAAGAGCAGAGTATTTCTCTTGGTGTCCTAGCCAACAATCCCGGAATGGTGGCCTATTTTTCACCTCTTACCAGGTCATGAGGAAATCACTAAATTTGTGCAAGTTCCTTTTCCCAAGTGAACAACTCTTTAACTGTTATAATACACCAGTACTTATGGCACTAAGCTGATGACTAGCTGTTTGACAGGACTATAGAGTTTTGCACCATTATGCATTTGGTCAAGTCTAGATGAAATTTAGATTCTTTGATGGCTAATGGTGGAAAAAGGAACTGGCTTCCTGTCTCACAGTCCTGTATTAGCTCAGTCCTACAGCTAAATGTTGCACATGGTTTTTCTTTCAAAACATTAATAAAAGCCACTTGAATGCTGACCAAGTGATAGTCATATGAGCCAAACTAAAGCTTTGCTGAGTGTATTCAGATGATCAAGGGAGTTTGTTACTTTCAGTAGGTAGTATCTCTGTTTAGAGCAAGCCGTGTAAGGCAGTTAATAACTGGAAAGGCCACCACAGAACGTTCAACATTTGTCTTCTGTTTTGCTTTGTATTCAAGCCCTCATAGTGGCAGCTGAAGTCACTGAGGAGATGCATTTAAAGTAGGTGAATATTTCCAACTAATGATGTTTGACTGGTGAAAATTTAATCGAGGCAGGTAAATGGTGGAAGTAAACCTTTGCTAAAGGGCTCGCCTCTTCGTAGAGAGTACTTTTCTTCAAATCTTTTCAAAATTTAAGTCTTTCAAGAATAGCAAAGCAAAATACCTAAGTAAGTCTATCTGGACCAGTGCTTTATACTGCTAAGGTTTACTTTTGCTATTTTCATTGCCACCCTATGCTACAAATTTAAGCCAACTCTGCTTCTGTCTATGCACTAATGCCACATGACTGAATCTTAGAGAGCATAGCCAGCAATGGATACAGTCTTGTTTATTATCTGGTTAACCAGTATCTGCATTCGAAAGCTGGTCTGGAGTGCGTTTACAGGCATTAACTGGAAACAGTGGATAAGTGTTTGGAACAACCTTCCTTCCCCACACCCTCTTTTTCTCCTGAATGGGCTGAGTTCTTTGACTAGTAGCATGGTTTTGCCCAAGTCAGCATTCTTTATGTGTAAATCTAAGCTTTGTGTATTGCTGGATTCTTTGGCCATGGGGGCATTAGTCAAGACCTTTCCTGTCCTTATCTTACTTACATATGAGTACTTACTAGCAGGAGTCACTGTACATTGATGAGGAGCAAAAGTGCTGAAGTTGGAAATGAATCTACAACCTCTGGTTCAGAAGCAAGAGTGCTCTCAACTGAGTCAAACTGACACCCATTTGGTGTGCTTCCCTACTGAAACACCATTAACAATGTTGATGCTTCTAAATGTAATCCCCCATGCATAAATAAAAAGCACAAAGTGCTGCAGCTTTACATTTTGAAACTGTTTAGTGTCCTTAATAAGGAATTAGACTGTAAACTAAACTGTGCCATTCCCAGATTATTCATGTAACAATACTGGTGGGAGGATCTCTGTAATTTATTTGATGCAAACAATAACTGTCTCCAGGGTCAACAGCAGATGAGCAGAGGGATTATATCCACTAGTCATCAATAATGTGATGAACTGTGCTCTGACATTTTTAAAAGCTGCTGTTTTTACCTATTTTCATATCAAATTGTTAAGAGTATACGTTACATAAATTTTTCAGATTTTTCTAAGATATCAGATTTGTCCTGTTACGAATTATATGAGCATATTACACTACAGTATTAAGTAGATGATATGCTTTAATCGCTCTAGGATAACATGAGCGAAAATGGTTAAACGCAAACATACTTTTTATTTTGAGAAAGGTTTAATTCCAGTCGATATACCGTGTATTATGCTGTGTTTTCAGATTACCATTGAATCTTATTTTACTGAGAAGCCTGGGCAAAGGGCCAAGACCCATAGTGCAGGGCACACCACCCAAGGTTGAAGAGGAGAAGATAATCTGTCACTGTACAGTGACCTGTGCTTTAATTTGTGCAAATGGTTCGTCCTGGTAATTATTTGTTGTAGTAATCGCCTCACGAATGGCCTACCTAGAGATCTGGCTCATTACAGCGAGATGACTGGTTTGATCTTTAAATGTATGAAATTAAATTGAAATGAGTAAGCGACTTGTTGAAAAGTGCCTTTGAATCGTCTACCCTAGTGCAGAGTGATACGCCCTCAAGAAATGAATGGATTTTTTTTCATGTAGAAAGGAAAAGAGCATCTCTGGCTCTAGGCAAACAGTGAAAGCTGCAATCCTCAGCTTGCAGGGTTCTAATGAGAAGGAATTCTCATTTTGTTTTGAGCTCCCATAATCTAATCGCCGTCATAAATATTTAATTGGCCTCTGCTATTGAGGATGCATTCCCTCCCCAACTTGGTTTTAATGAGACGATCCACTGAAAGAGTTCAAGAACCACTCCGAGGTTGTGACAAGAGTAAACGTATAAATCTGCTGTTACAGAACAATGCAATGCTGCATTATAATAATAATTCTTGGCATTTGATATAGTGCCTTATCATATCTTATTGAATGGTTGGCATACTACATGAGAAATGGCTCCAGATTATTCAATTTTGGTTCTCCTCAACCTGTTTTGATTCAGTTTTGGAGAATTTGGGGCAAATAATGGGAAACATCCTACTAAAGATCCGAATAATGAGACAATTCAAATTTCCTTTCTATTTCAAAGATCTAAAATTCCAATACTTGTTGGCTGATGATAAAATATAAATAGTTATACTTGGTAATAATAATAATCCTTGTATTTGATATATGCTGTATCATGTCTTCTAGATGTCTCAAAATGCTTTGCAGAATGTACAGTAAAGTGATGCTCTATATTTGTAGCCGATACACAGCAGCCAATTGCGCACAGCAGTATCCCACAAACAGTCGTGCATTGAAGTAGCCAATTTTTTAAATTGTAAATTGCATAGCATTAGTACATGCCTATATATTTCATATCATTCTGAATCATTTCCAATTGAATTAAAGAAATCAACAGTAGCAAATAGAATAATAATCTTTTGCATTTGATATCTCACCCTATCATTTTGTCAAAATATTTCAATGTGTTTCACTGGAGCTTTACCATGAAGTTTTGTGACTGTATTTTACAGTGTAGTCCTGTAGTTCAGTGATTAGAGCACTTGCCTTGCAAGCGAGAGACCTGGATTCGATTCCCGACAGGACAAAACTATTGGCAAGTTTCCATACTCCACACACCTGATAATAATCCCTCAAGAAAAGAAAAAAACAATAATAAATTGGTCACTGCAATCCACAACTGTTTGTGGGACACTGCTGTGCGCAAGTTGGCTGCCAAGTTCCACTCATGAATATGTAGTAAAAATAATCCTTGTACAGTATTTGATTAACGCGTTTCACGTCTTCTAGACGTCTCAAAGCATTTTACAGAATATACTGTAAAGTTAATTGACTATATTTGTGGGTGAAACATGGCAGCCAATTGTGCACAGCAGTGTCCTAAGGAATAAGGATCACCAACACCATATACAGGAATCCCGCCCCAACCACGGCCTCGTCCACCACGAAACTCATGAATGCACGGTTTGCTAAATGCGAGAACCCTCGCAAACCGCATTTTGCATTTTGCGCATCCGCGATTTAAATCTGCGTGTTTAAATTTTTGAACAGCTAGCGTATAGACCTAGGACCCAGTTGCAATGTTGCAGTCAACCAGCGACAATGCTTGTCTCTTAGGATTAAGGTAAATACAGTAACATGAATTTATTGTCACTTCTCCACAGCCTAGCTAGTAAGTTTGGGAGCATTGGCTGCCAGGATCTGCAGATCTATCTCTCTGTGTAAGTGTATCTCTTTCTGACCAGAGCTGCCAACCAGTACATTTTTGCCGTATTTAGTACGATAAATTCCAATAAATACGGCAGTACGATTTTTCTTGTTAAAATAAGTTTTTGGGAAAATCCGAATTTTGGAAATTCCATGCTCTCTCTCTCTCTCTCTCTCTCTCTGTCTTGTCTGTCTTGTCTGTCTGTCTGTCTCTCCTCTCTGTCTCAGGCTCCCTCTGTGTGTGTGTCTCTCTCTCTCTCTCTCTCTCTCTCTCACTCTGTGTCTCTCTCTCTCTGTCTCACTGTCTCTCTCTCCGTGTCTCGTTCCCTCTCTGTCTGTCTCGGTCGCTCTCTCTCTTTCTCTCTCTCTGTCCCTCTCTGTATCCCTTTCTGTGTCTCTCTCTGTTTGAGTCTCTGGCTGTCACAATCTCACTCACAGTCTCTCTCTCTCTGTCTCAATCTCTTTCTCTTTAACTCTCTCTCCCTGCCTTCAATAGCAGTGTTATCTACCTTATGCCATCGCTGGTACACTGTAAATGTTAGCGCTGGGCGCTAGGCTAGGCACAAGGCATTACTAGGAACAATTTTTTTCATATACGGAAACACAGTAGGGACCTCCCTCTTAATGCAATTTTTGCCACACAGGGGGTTTTAAAGTCCCATTTGACTTGGCATCTTTTCGCGCTGTAATTTTTTTGTTAAGTACGGGTAGGTTCTGGGGAAAATACTTTTTTTTTACTACAAAATACTGTTTTGGGCTTTCAGGAGTACTTTTTTTTGTTAAAAAAAGGTTGGCAGCTATGTCTGACTCACCTTTTCTCTATTTCACCTTCTCTTCCCCCCACATACCACCCCCACTCTCTCTCTGTGTCTGTCTGTGTCTGCCAGCCCTCCCAACCCTGCGTGTCACCCCACCCCCCACCCGCCGTGTCTCTCTCTCTCTCTCTGTGTAGATCAGTCAGTCAGACAGCCTCGCGGATTGCTGTAGATCCTGGCAGCCAATGCGCCCAAACTTACTCCCCCTATCCCCATGTATGTTATAACTGGATGTGTTTTTTTTCAGTTTTACTAAACGTGAACTTACTCCCCGTATCCCCATGTTTCGCATCGGGCCCTGCATTTCCAAACCGCGAAAAAGCGAACGTACTCCCACTATCCCCGTGTTTGCCAGAGGGCCCTGCATTTTCCAACCGCGATTTTTCCAACTGCGAAAGTTTACAGCAACTTATCCCCCGCGGTTGTACAGTCAATTCACTATACAGCATTTTCTGTGAAGCACTTTGAGACATCTAGAAGATGTGAAAAGTGCTACACCAAATGCAAGGATTATGTACATTTGTAGACAAACACAGCAGCCAATTTATGTACTATAATGTCCCACAAATAGCCTGAAATGAATGGCTAATTTTATCTGGAAATTTATGTGCTTCAACACAGTGGTCACTCCAGAAAATGTGGAACTCTTTTTATCTCCCTTGTTCTATCCATTCCTTCAATAATTTGTAAGATTTTAAATCCCAAACTTGCAGTCACCTAACCCAGATTTGTTATTTTCTTCCCTGACTGCTTCCACTATTTGTATTGTCCCTGCAACTTGCCTTACGCCTTCACTAACTTTACTTATTTTTAAAAATCTTAATTCTATAGGATCAGTGTTTTTTTTCTTCAGTAAACCTGCAGTACTGCCATTTTGGTTTTAATGCATTTGTATGAATGTCAAACTGTCAAGAAAAGGATCTGCAGCACACTGACGAGGGCTGTGAATGTAATGCTTTTGCAGTGCTAAAAATGACAAAGCCATAATAACAACCACTTGCACTTATATAGTGTCCTCCACTCAGGGAGGCATCATGGCTTCTCATTTGTGCAAATTTTCAACTAGTGTAACTGGTAAGCTCCAGAAGCTTGGAATTCTTCATTGTTTATAGATTTAAGATCATAAAAAGAATGCAGAATTTTGGAGAAAAAAATTACACCGTCTTAATTTGGAAGCTGGTTTTCAGTACTTACAACAAAAGCTTCCACATTGTGACTGCATTTAAGAATTTTCCAGAATTGGATATCAGCTTTGAAACAATGGTTGTAATGCTAATACTGTAAGAAATCTCTGCCCATACGAAATGTTTGCAAAGGTGTAATATCACAATGGAATTCTGACAGTGATGCACCATATATTCTTCACTCATCCAAGCTCCTTCACTATGGTATTGGTGATTCTTAATCCTTGGGACACTACTGTGCACAATTGGCTGTCGCATTTTACCCACAAATATACAGTCTTTATAGCATATTCTGTGAAGCGCTTTGAGACGTCTCGAAGATGCGGTATAGAAGTGTTATATCAAATGCAAGGATTATTATTATTATTATTGTTGACTGTATCCTGGACACATTCCTGCTTTGTCAATTGCAATACTGACTTCCAGCTGGGTATAAAACTCATTACCTTTGAAATCAGAAGGGAATAGGGAATACCTATGCTGGCAACAAGGGCATTGTCGGATGGAAATTCAGATATTTTAGCAATATGTAATTGCTGTCCATGTGCCCACTGAGATGGGCACTGGAGAGAAACAGTACTAATTCAGCTTGTTGATTTTTTTTGGTCGGACAGGTGTCAATTGCATGTGGAAACCTATTACCATGCTTACAACAACAAAATTACATTTATAGAGTGCCTTTTACGTCGAGAAGCGAGTATCCGCATCAGACTGAGGTTTCCATGTGAACCACCTACATACGGAAACTCCCATGTTTGGGAGGGAATGCACATTATCTAACTGCAAGCTGGTGTATTTCCCTGGAGAGATGCGCACTGCTTACCTAATCTTGGAGAGTATTAAGCGCAGATTGATAAAAACTGTGGTTTACAAAATCCAGAGTGCTCATTGGGGTACTGTGAGGGTTTACTATTGAAAGCATTGTCTGGCAGGCTTCCTGCTGCCTGTCCAGTTACCACCACCCTACCAGGGCTTTGGTTTGTGGTAATCCTGTAGTCACTCATATATTAAATGTGGTGTATATTTGGTGTGTGTATGAGCCAAGTGATAGCAATCATTGCCCTTCCCATTTCTACATCAGTTTGTTAATGATTTATAAGTTCTGAGAATAAACATGGCTTTGAAAATAGTCAGTAAATGTTGATGAAAAGTCCACCAAACTTTAAATATAAAAATCAAACTATTTTCTAACTTAACAGACTCTCCCCAGTTCCGTGATGGAAGCATCTATTTCAGAGGCTATTTAGCCAGTGGTTTTGTCAGTGGCACCACACCATCATCGCTCCAAGCCTAACAAAGGTCTCGCTGAACCACCCTCAATGCTATTTCACAGCACGGATCCTTTCTCTCTGATTTCTCCCCCCCACCCCCACTGCCACATGGACAAACACAATGAAAACAGCAACTTGCTCATTCGTATGACAGAAACACAACAACAAAATTGTGTGTTCCCATAAGTTGTATTTATTCTACAATGAGATGATGATGATTGGTACTTAACCTGGATAGGTTTATATTTTTTGCTCTATTCTGTATTGATTAGGAAGACATTTACATAAATTGTACAGTACTTATTTGAATCTAAGGCGAGGATGCATTTTAGAGAGTCAAAAGAAAAAAAAATTCACTGCAGTCCTATGATGTGACCAATTCTACGCCACACTGATTCTAGAGGTACGTTTTAATGGTAAAGCTTTTGATAATAATAATATGTGCATTTGGTGTAGCATCTTTCACATCAGGAGGATGAATGGCCTGAAGTCCTTCAAAGGATACATGTCAAGTGGAATTACTGTGTTTGAGGGCAAACACAGCAGCCAATTTGCCCACAACAGTGACTCACAAACAGTGATGAAGAGAAACTTACTTCCCTTTTCATATAGTGCCGAGGGATCTTTAGCATACGTCTGAACAGGCAGACAGAGCTTTCGTTTAGAATTTCCTTTTAAGGAAAGAATCTCCAGCAATGCAATCTACCCCCAACACTGCATTGGACTGTCAGTTTAGACTGAGTTCCAAGTCCTTTTGAGAAGCTGTCCCAATGTATGAAGCTGTATATAGGTGCCAAATTATTGTTGATTACATGGAAACTGTTATAAAAATAATGGAGTGTCTAGTCAATAATTATCTATTGGATCAGGTCTTGGTTTGCACTATAGGAACTATTGAAAACTTTTGGCTGTCATTTTAATTTGTGATGAATAAAGAAATATACATTTATATCAGCTCAGAGTTTAGCCAGTATCTTTTTTGTTAGGCGATCAAGACTGTCACTCTCTGTGATCATTCTCAGTCATCTCGCATCTAATCTGTTGTGAAATGCTGCATCATTTCATTTGCTGTTATTAATGGTAATAAATCATTTGCATTAATTGAATAATGTTGAATAGTGTGCCCTGGGGCCTGCAGTGTGTTCAGCTGGTCTGGGCGCGATGCCCAATATGATGACCAACCATGATCGTCTCCGAGCTCCACTAAACCTCATTTCAGAAAAGAATTCGTAACATCGACAATCTGATATAATTACAAGTTAAACATGTTCTGGAGAATTGGTGCAGAATGTATGGTCTGTACAGTAGAGTGCTATGGTTATTCTGATTGCTGAGAAATGTCATAAATGCAGTTACTGTCATCGCAAAAATTATTAAGAAGGGTGTGAACACCACTCAGGAACCACCTCCGTTTTATAATCAGAAGAGAAACATTCCTCGTTAGTTTATTAAAATCCTAAAAAGTATGAGAAACTGTGCCAAATACCCTAAGTCAGGACTTTCAACTGATATTCCAGAGGGATTCACCAGTACAAAAATAACAATTTACATTTAGATCGCACCTTTCAAGTAAAATAACTTTTCAGCGTGCTTTACAATGAAAGGCCAATACTGTACTAGGGCACAGCTACACTGTCATAGAGGCCATCCATATGTAACTTTAACCCAAGGTCCCACCTGGTTGTTATTTAGGTGGACTTTAAAGATCTCATTTTTAATTCTAAAAGAGAAAGGATTACGTCGTGGTTTTCTAATTAACAATCATTCATACCACATAGGTTTTTGGGAATTGGTGTTGTGCACACTTTTAACATAGTGTACAAAAACAATCACTAGATATATCTGTGCAGAGTTCTCAGCTGCTTTGACATGATCAGATGCAGGAAAACTGAAGGTCCTTTAAATACATTCTATAACAAAGCTGGGAGCAGAACATTGGACACTACACTGTTTATGGTTGTTTCTAAGCCTCCATCCAAAACTTGTTGCTTTTGGTTAATTTTTCTGTATAAATATAACTATTTTGCACAATGGAAGTGACCCGTAGAGTTAAGCAACTCATAATTCTGTAGCAAAACAGCAACACATTTTGTCCAGAGTTGTGTTTGGACTAAGAAATGGACACATATTTACTTTATTAATTGTACATTATTATGATTTCTAATCCTTATTTGATGCTTCATCATGTGGGCAAAATGCTTTAAGGGTTCATAGCAATTACCATATGGGGTTATTTTGCAGTCAGGTTGGATTATAAACAGTTACCATGGTTTTGGCACTACAATGCCATTTTACATCAAAGTTAAAAAAAAAGTTCCCTTTTTATTCCAATTATTCAATAACAAGAAATACTGTATGTTGTGCTTTTCTGTAAATCTAATGATAATTAGTGATTTGAACTAAGGAGGAAGAACTTTTAATGTGTTGCTCACAGTTGAGAAATTAATATCCTTGCAGAAGTGTAAAGTTGTAAAAAACCTTCATTGATTTCTACTGGAAATGAGAAATATTGATATGTCATTATTAATCCTGTGTATCCTCATTGATTAGAATGACAATATCCTGCTTCACTGATTTAAAAGGGAATAATATTACAATAGGAAAGCATGTTTCACACAAAAAGGCTAGTTGATGGTATATTTTATATAAATAAGATACTCTAATAAGATGAAGGGGAGATTCACCCAATATACTTTACCATTGGCAGTAGTAATCTCGCACCTTGTCTGGGTATAGCTTTCTTTTAAAGCACAGTTCCTGTGTTGTAAATCCTGTCCCATCTCATCAACATCAGCAAAGCCTAATACTGTACTAAATCTGAACCATTTTGAATTAAGAACAATATGAATGCAATATTTGATACAATAGCTACCCAGAAAATAATAATTTGAACCCATATGGCTTCTAGTCCATATAGCTTCATGCTGCATGCATCAGGTATGGAATGAAATTATATCTGGTTCTGAATGATTATTATGTAGCATTTTTAGAGTATGCAGAATTTGGCAAATTGTTGAATTCAGTCTTAAATGTGCAATCAGTTGGTAATCAGGTACACGGAAAACAGGTAGAATTAAGATTGTGCTTATGAATATGTCAAATTCTGAGTGCACTGAAATGCTACGAATGTAGAGTAAATCTTCATCCAGGTGTAATTTCTACCCACTAGTCCCATAACGTATTGACCATTAGAGGTGATGACCCTGGATTTACATTGGGAAAAATATTTGTTAGTAAGGTTACAAAAAATTCAGATTTTTGACATCCCTTTGTTTTCACATTTTCCATCACATTTTGACAGTTTTAAATATTTTGTTCAAGTAGTGATGATTTCTGTGGAAAATTCTGAGGAGTTAACCACGCTCCGAGAAGCTGAATTGACATTAGCGAAACTCGTGAACTTCAAACATCTAGTTGTTTCAACTGAGACAGTTCATCCTTTTTTTATCCTTTTGTTTTTACCTCTCTCACCAATATCCCTCTTCTCTGAAGCACTTTGATTTATTTTTCCTTTTATAGTCAGTATTTGTGAATTGACTATAAATTTGTGGGTGAAACACGGCAGCCCGCATCACTATCCCACAAACTGATTGAAATGACCAATTTTTTTTGGAGGGATTATTATCAGGCGTGTGGAGAAAAGAAACTTGCCCAAGGTTTTGTCCTGCCTGGAATCGAACCCAGGTCTTTCACATGTAAGGCAAGTGCTCTAACCACTGAGCCTTGTGCTTCAAGGTGGCTTAGTTGGTAGCACTCTTGTTTGTGAGTCAAAGAATGTGGGTTTAAGCCTACATTTGGACATGGAACTTGTATAGTCTGGAGGTGAGGGCTACATTGCTGGAGGTGCCATCCTTTGGATGAGACATTGAACTGAGGCCCTGTGTACCTGTGTTCAAGCAGGCGCTTGAACGCTTCTCTCAGTGTTCTGGCCAACAGTGCCCCAAATAAATGTGTCATTCATTTCCAGGCTGTTTGTGGGATATTGTTCGATGCTAATTAACTGCTGGTTTGAGCATAAAACACAATTGGCAACACTTTACAGTATGTCCCATGAAAAGCTTTGGGGCACCCTCTTGATATGGGACGCTCTATTTCAAATGTAGTATTATTATTAGAGTATAAGATTCCATGGGCTCCATTTCTTAAGTGGCCTCGTATGAACCTGGATAGTAATCAGTGGCAGAAACTTGATGACAAGGGGTGGCAAGCACATCTTGCAGGCGTGATTATTGTAACCAAGACATCCTATCATCTCCCATCATCGTAACTCATGCACTGCCAGCAGTTAGATAGTTGGCAGCAGCCACTGCCCCATTGAGAAAACTCAACACAGACAAGAATCGAATAGTCTTTAAAAAGCTTGAGTTTATTGTTCACTGTGAATGCTAGATATTGGAGAATTTGTAGAATGCTTCAAAAATGCATTCATAGCTGAAATGTGAAATTTATGAATTCTGTCCTTCAAACGCCTTCAATAGAATTGAAGATCAATGAGTCTGGGATGCACTTAATATCATACTTTTCACAGAATCAACTGTTACGCAATATAGAGAATACCATATTATGAATGGTCTCCAAAATATAATTCCATGCCAAGACTAGACACAGTATTATGTTTAAGAAGCTGCCAGTTAAAAGCCACGGCAGCATTGCTATAATGGGCCCCAATACAAATGTAACTACACATGGCTGGAATGTACGGTAGATTTCTTTTAAAATATTTAAAACAAGTGGTTGCTCACTGTTATCAACTTTACTAAATAGAAAATAAATCATCATCTGATAAACCACATGAGCCTGTGTTCCCTTGCAGGCTCGGTGAGTAAATGCAACACCTATTGTGGGACTGAGCCATTCGGAAAAGAGGATCCCAAGGTTAACTTCTGATTGAGTTGATAGCAATGAGAGTTGGGGGGTTTGTAGCAATTTACCTCAATAAATTGAGGGAGTAATATCAGACTGCATTCCTGCAGTTATTTTCAATCCACTGACCTCTACTTTGGCTGAAGAGACGATTGGATTTGATTCTGATGTCACTAAATTCAAATAAGATAAAGATAATGTAGGAGGACTGGGAGTGGCCACTTGTGTGAGATACCAAACAGCCCACTGGCACGTGGAACCATATTCCATTGGGAATAAGCATGTTAGCTGATCTCAGACTGGGTAACATTAAGTAGGGTGGGGAGTCCTCAGTGCGAGAAATTCCTGTTAAATTGCCTTCATTGTTTATTGAAGCAGCCATGAGAAGAGGCTGCAAAGGTTAGGGTGCTTTCCACTGGAGCAGAGCATGTTGAATGAGAGGTGTTGTGAAGAAGATTTTTAAGATGATGAAAGGATGTGGAAGAATTAATCATGAAAAACAATTTCTGCTGGTAGGAAATTTGGAGGATAAGAGGACACAAAGTTAAGATTGAGAGGTTCAAAAGGACTTTTCTCTTCTCCCAGAGGGTGTGGGATGACTTATTGGCATAGCTGTTAGAACAAAATCAATTAGGGACAAACACATATAGAGGAATGGTATTGGAGGGTACAACAGAAGGAGGAATTGGGATTAGAGTAGTTGGCTTCTTGGAGAAGATAATGGACCAAATATTGTCCTGCTGTACTGTACATTTAGAACTATACAGCATGTATGTTTCTTAGTAGGGAAACAAAACATTCCCAGGTGTCTCATTGGAGTGAGGAATCCTCAGGGTGAGAAACTCCCGCTAAATGTCACTTATTTGGGGATGAAATTTGTGGTATTTTATAGCATTACTGTACATTGAATATCACAGTTTCCCCCATTGAGTTAAAGATCTAGTTCAATGCCAAGGAAACTTAGGAGTCCCAAGTCTGTACTGTGCAAGATGTCTGTATCCACAGCAACATCTTAAAAGCTATAATTTAACCTAATTAAGTCAGTGTGTAATTAAACACAATTAATTCAACATGCCAGTAATGCATACAGGAAGCAGTTTGGTACTATGTTTAGATCTATCTGTTTAATTATTTTTGCAAGCCCTTAATTGTTTTTGTTTTTAACTTGCTCAAATGATGCAAGTGCAATCACATAAATGTGCCAAATGAGGGACACAAAGTCAGAAGGATCCATTGCCCCAACCATGTTCAAATGCTAATTCTGTGGCTGTTGCCACTATTGATTGATTCAGAAATTCCAAAATTACGTCAAATTTTACTTCTGCAAAATTTAACATGGACAACAGAACACAGGTAACCTTTTATTCCTTTTGTTTCCTATTCCTCTGTAAATATTGACTCAAGTAAAGGGAGTTTTCTTGGTGTCCTCACCAACAATCCCCCAGTTAAAATTGGTCATTCACTGGCTGTTTGTGTGTACAATGGACAGACACAATTGCTCCACTTTGCATTCAATTGTGTGAAACTCTTTACACTGTGCTCCTGACGTGAAAGGTGCTATATCAGAAAATTATTATTATTATTATCAATACTGAACTGTTATTCTTCATGTGTGTACCAGATTCTGCCATCAACCAATGACCATCACACTGACAGCATTGGTTGCAAATACTGCATTATGAGTGTTCACATCATTGTCACAATCTGTTTCCACTCTGTGCCCATGGCTAAGGTTGTTAATGACATGCTATCTGCTGATATGTAGCCACATTGGCAGGTGAGATACCTCTTAAAAATCTTGGTAGTCATCAGGACCTCGTTTTGCAGTTGTTCCTCTCTGTTGTTGATATGTTGTTTCCTTTTGAGTGATGCACTCATCAATTTTCAGCCAGGCTTGGAAGAATCGACAGGTGACCTTTTTCCAAGCGTACACCTCTGCAGCTGCTAATTGTGTTCTGTGTTAGTTCTGCAGCTGTTGTGCATTTAAATGCAATGTGTAAATGTTTATGAGTTTGTTTTCTGTGCTTTTGCTGCAGGGTAAACATTTGCACCACACACTGTCAGTTAGAAGCTGTCTGCAAATTAGAACAATTTTATTCATCTTGCTGTTGGGTTTAAGACCCTTCCCCAGCAGCAGCGATCATGGTACAATTGCATATCATGTGATGGAACGTCTGCTCCTGGGAGAGGGTGCTGTGTAAACATTAACCAAGATCAAATTCAGTCCCATCACACCATATTTAGCTTCTCATGTGAAAAGCTATTCAGCCCTACTTTGATAGAGAATTATCTGTAGATTCATCATCGTATTCCAGAGTAATTTAAAAACTGTGATTTGCGCAAAGTTTGTTTTTAAACACCCAGCTCTAAATGATATTCAGTAATTTACTTTTATTCCTAATCAAACTGCATTAATAAAGGAATATTACAATTGTAAGATTTATTTTTGAAATCTTTCTGCTGTGTTTAACTGGATGGACAGAGAACACTTCTTATCAGCAAATTTCCTATAAAAGAGGCTGTCCTTTTCTTGATGTCTACCATGGGAATATTTAAAACTGCAATATTTAAGATAGCCAGTTGAAATGTTTAAACCTTCCTATTATTGTTCGGATTTTGAGCTCTCCAAAGTCGGACCATTTATTTAATTTAAAGGTTATGCGTGATCTTTTGTTTCCTCCCAAGGAATTAATGGAATGTTTCTTTAAAAAATATTTTGTTTAAAGACTGACTCACTCAAGACTGATTAACTCAATACTGTGAAAAAGCTGCACTTTATTAAATGTTTGGCGTAATGAAGCCTGGCATATCTTGAAAAAAATATTGTTCAAAGACATTTTTCAGTTTGGCTGGCTTGGCCTTCGATTACATCCATCCAAACCTTTCTTAGACATTACAGCAAAAACAAGCAAAATGTAGACATTATTGAACAAAATTTTATTTATTTTTATACTAACCTATTCCATGAAGCGGTCAAAGTAATGTCTCTTCAAGAATATAAATGACCTGAAATTTATTCTCTCTTTTACACATTGCACCTCTTAGATTAACGAGATAAAACTGGAAAGAAGATGTGGCAGTAGAAAGCTTGCCAGCGTGTGGAGTGTGGGTATCAAAAAGCTGTGGTAGGTACTGCTCTTCAATGATTCTCTGTCAGTCGCATGAGAGGTACATTGTAATTTTGTCAAAATTAATGATTGTGTGCAGAAAGGCTTATTAGCACTCAAAGGGGTTTATGGTTGCATGTGGACAGAAATGGCACATTGATGTGGCTCTGACTAAATGTAGCCTCCAAGGATATGTGGGTAATATTTACCTCCTGTCTGTGGGTGGATGAGTAGATCTGTGGGTATTCTCTGCTAGACAGCTGAGCTAGTCAGTCGGACAATATTTGTTTTACTTGGAAAGTTTCTTCCCTGAAGGATTTTGAGAACTGAGGTATTTCCTTTGATGTACAAAGGTTGTAGTGTATTTCAGAACTAACCCACTGAAAAATCAAATCTATGTGACACATCCTTATTGAAGATGTAAAGGCATTTTATATTTCATTAACTAATGAAGTTGTGGTATCCGGTTGGACTGTGTTTTGTTCAATTCACTGCCACATTTTTGCTATGTTTACTTGAAGAGCAGTGGTTACTTCAGTGTCAGTGCTGTGAGATGTAGGAGGTTCTGAGATCCCAGGACCTCTGCGGGCAGTGGTGTCCTGACACTAAATCTGAACATTGCCTCCAGTGACTGAAGCTGCCATTTTCTTTGGCTCGCATTAGACTGATTACTCATGTTAACCCGAACATGTCAATGATAAGTATTGTTTGTTATAATAATTATAGTCTTTAAATTTGGTATAGCGCCTGGCTTATAAAGAAAACGTGTGTTTATCGTGGGCAAGGACAACAGCTAATTTTGCGTAGAGCAAAATAGCTCATCAGGCTGCAGACATCCAGCAAGCAGGAAAGATCAGGGGGAAAAAAGAGCTACAAATTGTAACGTTCACACAATTACACATGTGTAATTGGTGCCTATTGCTGGAATGCCTTATACTTCACCCCACTGACAGCCCAGGAATTTAATAAAATCACTTCTGTAAACATTTAGGTAAAAAGTGTGATCTTTCATAACAGATCAGATAATTACCGATTGTGTAACGTAAGCGCTCATGAAAATTACAATTTCCAATCTACACCTTAAAAACAGAAACTCTTTGTCCTCTCCCTTCCCTCACCCCCAAATTAGGGACAGTGATTGTCCCTGAAGACTTCTGTGTGCTGTTGTTTCTGAACACTGATTGTGCAATTTCTTTCACGGTACCTGTTTAGCTGAGTTGGGACCTCGTGAGGCGATACTCAAATGACAACTCTGAGCTCAGGAATCAGCCCTGGGCTTGTGAGCTGGAACCCAAGACGACAGCAAAAAAAACTAAGAACTGGCTTTGACTAAACCATTGTACGACAGTTCTTTGTCAATGCTGCACTGTAACTTCTAACTGAGATATTTATAAAATAACTCAGTCAGTCTGTTTTCTGTTTAACCTTACCCTCTCTCTCGCTGTGGTAAAGCACCTTTGTTCTGTTTAGCACATGCCACAGATAGTTGAAATTAGAAACAGCCATGTGCAAAATTAGATGCACTGTTTTGCGGAGAGCTGATGGGTACAAGAGTGTAAAAGTGAGAAACTACAAGAGTTTTCACCTAATTCTCTTTGTTGGCCTGTACAATACAGATGTGGAGGCTGTGAATTAGGAGCGAGGGTTCTAGTGTGAGTGGAAACGAGTTTGTGAATAAGTACGGAAAGCTGGTAGTGAGTTAGGAGGTAAGGGTGGTCACCTAATATTTATCTTGGAAACCATTCAAGAAGCTGGAGCTACATTTCAGATAATACACTTAAACTCTGACTAGCCGGACAAATGCCAGGGCGTGGGGAGCGGGATCTGATCCAATAAACATCAATTTCTGGCTGAGGCTAATTCCAATGCAGATACAAGTGGTCACCTACATTTTTAAATAGCAGTAAATGCTGGTACAATTAAATCATTGTAATTTTTGAAGTTTCGGGTCCACAACCCTTTGCCAGAACTGGGGTATCTTGGAAGGGTTAGGCTTTTAAAGACTGATGGAAAGTGGGAAGATAGTACAAGGAGGACAAAAGAGATAATGGGTTAGAGGACAGGGGATGATGGGTGAGATGATGAGAGAAAAAAGGTGTGTTTGGGACCCAGATGATGTAATGGTCACAGGAGAAGGGGAAGGTGAGCTGTTATGGTCTAAAATTATTGAAATCAATATTGAGGCCAGAGGACCGAAAGGTCCCTAGCAGATAGATATGCTGTTCCGCGAGCTTGAGCTGTGGTTCAAATTGAGTCAATGTGGATATATATATCCCTGGCCCCTCAACAACACCAACTTGCATTTATATTGCGCCCTCCATGCCGGGCAGCACCTCAGAATGCTTACTGAGGGCTGGTGAGATGGAAGTGGACGCAAAGACAGTGGGCTAGCAGGAGTCCAGTGGATTTAAAAATTCAGTTTCTGGCCCAGACTGGCTAGATACAAATTCCAGATACTCAGAGTTCAGTTAGACAGGGGTTTAATGTATTTTCTTTTGTAAACTCAATAAAAATCACGGCCGGTTGCATTTCTGTACAGAAGGAGCTAGTTTCACAGAAGATGTTCAATAAAACATTTCTAATACAAGTTTATTTGATCTGATTCAATCAAATAAGAGATGAAAGAAAATTTCTCAACTGTAACTACAAATCTAAGGTTCAATACAATTCTAAAGCCTGTTTCTTTACGTGAATCTGCTTATCAAGTTAAGTGCTGCCAATCCTGTGAAATGAAATGGATCTCGATGCATTTGTCAACAAGCAAAAAATGGCCCAACCCTCATATTTCCTTTTCTCCACTTTCACTCTCGCCCGCTTCCCCTCCTCCTCTCCACCCCCTCATGATTTTGCACACGGACCATTTAATTTATTCCCACTCTCCAGCTCAGTCCCAATACCCTTTAATATGCCTGTTCAAACACCTGTCATGGCTGTACTTCATTGGTCTATAATAGCACAGGCCTCACTACTAAATTCCAAGTTAGAGAAGGAGGTTTCTCCCGTTGACCTGGCTAAATAAAAGTCAGTAATTTACAAATGGTTGTTTGTGGGTCATTGCTGTGTGCAAATGAGCTAAGTTCATCTACAAATACATTTATTACACTTTTGCTGTACAGGTAGGCCCCGCTTAACGAAGGGGTTAGGGACTTTAAAACCACTTGTTAAGCGAAAATTTTGTTATGTGAGAGTTAACTATATTACTGTATTTGGCCGCAGCCAAAACGCCGCCCCAACCCGCGCCTCCCCGCTAAAATCGGTTTAGTTCCTAGCCTAGCGCTAACATTTTTGATGTGCAGGTTGAGCAGCCAAAATCCAGAGATGCTACCCATGAGAATCTGCGCACGAGAAGCCCGCGAGATTTAAAGTATGTGTAAACATTCGTTATAGCGAACGCAGCCTTTGTTAATAAGTGGTACAAATAGAAACCCTCATTCTAGTGAACTTTCGTTAACTGGGCGTTCGGTAAGCAGGGTCTAACTGTATATCCTGTAAAGCACTTGGAGACATCCTCCTGACATTAAAACTTCTATGCAAATTGCAAGGATTAATATTTTAATAAATACTGAATTATAGTAGCTGAAATGTAGTCACAAAAATAAAGTGGAAAAAGCTTGAAATGCAAGGAGATAAGTAATCATTGCACTGCTGCTGGATGTTGATGCAGTGTGGCAGGTATTCAGACTTTTCTGGAAGTAAGTGAAAATGCCAATGACGATTGTAACATATTAGTTTGTTTAACAATGTAGTGAGGTAAGACCACCTGTCAACTCTAACCTGTAAACATTCCATCATTGAGACCTACAATCCCAGTATCACACCTGCCATGGAATAAAATGAAATGGGTGATGTACTTTGTTCTAAGAGAGTCTAATTTATTTTCTTACTTTTCTTCCATCCCCAAATTTCCCCATGCCATGCATCATTCCTGGCTCAAGATATTATAGTATGCTCCTAAGCCACTGCCAACGTTGGTCTACAGCCAGCTCTCTAGATGTGCAAGAGTAGTCTAGGGAGCTTACCATGTGGAAAATTGCAGGCACAAAGCTGATGTCATATCATTCTCTGGCACCAGTGTTTGAGGACCAATGTGCTGGCCACCATGCAATCTTTATTATTATGTTGTGTTAATCATGTACCTATGCTGTTCTTTCTGGTGCCTGACTGGCTAGGCCTGGGGAGACTGTAGGTCTAATGCTGTCAGTTTGTCTTATGGGACAAAGCTACATAACCGAAGTGAAAGCCTGTGTTTTACTGTTTAGCTGATTTTTTTTAAAGTTACTGAGAATCCAAATTATACAAAAATCCTGTTGGTCATTCTTCTTTCAACAGGAACGTAAATATTTAAAACACGTGCATTGAGTTCAATTAATCTGGTAAAACCAATTTAATTCATAGAATACAGTACTATTGTCTTGTGCGATTATGTATTTGATGCAGAGATTGGGATTTTAATGACAGAGAGCAATAGGTTTGTTCCTGACTGTACTGCTACACAATTGCATGACTTAACTTTAAATGTGTGTTGTCATGGGGTGGGATGGGGAGGGGGTATTTTTCTGCTCCATTCACTAAATGCAATGAATTTGTTGATGTGAGCTTGGCAGGTCTGCTGCATTACTAACATCACTTTGCCTTTGTGGTTTATCATATACAGTAATCATGTTTCAAATTATACAGAGCTAAATAGCCAAGTCATAAAGTTGCCAATTTGGCTACCTGAGCAAAAATCCTTCCCCAGGATGTTAGTGAAATCTAATGGTGGCCAGCAATTTACTAGGATTTCACCAAAGTGCAATGCTAAACATGTACTATTTTTTAAAAAAAGTTCAATGAGATCATCACATTAAATCTATTGTGAATTGTTATTGTGTCCTCTAATAGTTTTTTTTAAAGCCAGCAACAAAATTATAAACATTGGATGGAAAGTGCACTTTTGAAGTGGTTTGAAAGTTTTGAATTGATTAAGAAACACCTTGTTTTTCAACCCATTGTTCTATGAAAAATTGAGAAAGTTGACATTGAACTACGTGCTGGAAATTATAGGCCTGTTAAAGTGGTGGTGACTAATAGAATTTCATTGTTGCGTGCTTTCTTATTTGGCCATTTTTCTCCCCCTCTTTAATTCATGCTGAGGTACATGTCTATAGGCATTAGAGTTCCTACTGGTATTTCTTCTAAGTGTCTATTGTTTGTGTGTGAAGTCTAAATTGGAAGTATTAGTTGTTGTGATAATGAGTAACAACACACCTGAGTTTCAACCCATCATTCGTACAGACCCGTCTTCCAACAAATCCTTAGTGGGGAATCCTGCCTAATTTTTCTCCCAAACTGACAGCAATTATAGCACCTAACCATTGTCCGAACTCAGATCAGCAGAGATTGCAATTTAAACCTGCGACTTTCAGTCTGCTTGCCTTGATTCTAGCCCAGTTACAAGACTGGCAGGACAGCTACAGTTGGACTGAATCGAGAGTAGCTCATATTATTGTGGGTTTCAGTAGATTAATATTATACTCGGTTGGTGTCCAGCCCATCCCAATAATATTACTGTTTCTGAACATTCATATCCTGGCTATGGATTTATGTACAAAGGTAATTCATAATATTAGTTTCTAATTGGTCTCATACCAGTGTTAGGGGGTAAGAGAATAAATTAGATTATGGCAAAAAATTCAGTGTGTTCATTAATCTGTGGCGATATAGAACCAAATTATTGTACTGCTATAATGAAATTATTACTTGTTTATAACTGTAAATCTGAGACTTACTCTTTAGCTCATTAGGAAGAGTGGAATGAATCTTGCAGATCAATGGGAGTCAATATCTCCAGTCATAAAGCATTTAATCTTCAGCGGCAATTGACTGAATTTCTTCGTTGCACTCTTTATAAGCTGTATCATCTATTTTTTGCCACTCTCCTGCTCTGTCTTTGTGGTTGTTTAGCTTTGTGGAAACTTCCTATCTGTTTTTAAACCCATCACCAATTTTACTCATTCACTTTCAGCTATGATACATAAGCAATCTTAAGATAGCTGTTTTTGTGTAACCTGCTCCAAGTCAGTCTCCTGAACTGAAAGAGCAAAGAAAGCTCAAAGTCTCAGTTACACTACAGTTACAGGATCACAATCTAATTTTGATAACATGTTATCCTTTTGATAACAAAAGAAATATCACACTGTAAATGTGCACAGAACCAGGACTGGCCAACAATTTCCCAAATAAATTTGGTCATTCACTTCATGCCTCTCCCATGAAGTGCTGCATTGCTGTGCGAAAATTGGTCGTAACATTTGCTCATATGTACACAGTCACTCCACAGTACAACAACAACAACTTTGATTTATATAGCGCCCTCCATGCCGGACGGCATTTCAGAGCGCTTCACAATAGCAGATCCCGGGACCGAGCCAGGGGTAGGGGTAGAAAGGTGACCGAAGGCACGGTTGAAGAGAAAGGTCTTCAGTTGGGACCTGAAGCTGAGAAGAGAGGGGGCAAGGCGAAGATAGTGAGGAAGGGAATTCCAGAGCCTCGGGGCATAGTGGCTGAAGGCACGGCCGCCGAGGGTGGAGCGGAGGATGCGGGGGACATGGAGGAGGCCAGACCCAGTGGAGTGAAGGCAATGGGAGCTGGTTTGTGGAGAGAGGAGGTCAGAGAGGTAGGGGGCTGCAGAGGAGTGGAGGGACTTGAAAACAAGGGTGAGGATCTTGAAGTCGATCCTCTCTGGGATAGGGAGCCATTGAAGTCTGGCAAGGACTGGGGTAAAGTGCTTTGAAACTTTCCGTAAAGTGCTTTGAAACTTCCTCACAATGTGAAAGGCACAATCCCAAATGCAAGGATTATTATTATAATTATTTTATTATTATATTTAAATCCCCAGTAACAGTATGTTTCCTGTTTAAAAGCTGACAGCCACAGCTTTACTGAAACTGGATGGGGGTGCACACCATTGCCACGTTGAACATCGCTGAGCAGTCAGGTTGCATACATGTAGTAATTTCCCCAAGCTGCTTTGAACTGTGGTTAATATTCATCCATTTTATTGGCATACAATAACGTGTTGAAACCTGATGCATTGTGTTCAGTGCAGCCAAAATATGACTTTAGTAAATGCTTTCCTTCACAACCTTTAGCTATTCTGCCCACCACTAGACTGCTAAACACTTGTATGACCGCAGAATGTTTCTGGGGATTTGTTTTCTCTGAGTTTACAAAGAATGAAAGGTAGACCTGTGTGTAGATGACTTCCCTGCTGTGTGTGATATGTGTTTTGTTTCTCCTTCCCAATGTTTTCCCTTCCTTTCCTTAAGTAATTATTGCTGGGGACAGTATCCTGTTGGTTTGATGAGGTCCGTGTTCTCCCAACCTCTGGATCTCCATCCTGCGCTCTCTCTACCTCAGCTCTCCCTGGCCTCCTTCAAGTCTCGCCTCAAGACCTTCCTCTTCGACAGTCCCATCTGTTACCCGAAATCTCCCCCTTTCCCTTCACCCTCCCCATCCCCAACCCGGGTCTGAAACAATGACTGTCCAGTGCCTTGGAACGTCCTCCTGACATGAAAGGCGCTATACAAATGTATTTTGTTGTTGTTGATTTCCAGAGTGGCCATTCGGTGATGACTGAGCTGTAAAACTATAATAATTTGGCCACTCAATGTATGACTGTTTGTTACTGCTGTGCGCAATTGACTGGCACATTTCACCCACAAAATAAGCAATCTATTCATTTTCCAGTATATACTCATGTGAAGCTTTTTGAAGTCTTCACTATCTGATAAGGCACTAAATCAAATGCAAAGATTATTACTGTTATTACTGTATTAAAGTTTTCCATCCTAATGCTTCCAGCAGAAGAATATGTAGAATCTAGGGAACGGCGATATGGGAATTTCCCGATATATCCATATCGGTTGGCTCATATCGAGATATACTGAAATATCGACATTTTCAGTTTTTTCGTACTACGCACGCGCGCGCATTCCGGGAGCGCGCGCATTTCGGATACGCGCGCGTTCCGGGTGCGCGCACATTCGGGGCCTATCTTCTCAGGAGGTAAATATCTTTCTCTCTCTGTGTCTCTCACTCTCTCCATCTCTGTGTTTTTCTGTCTGTGTCTCTCTATGTCTCTCTCCCTCTCTCCTCTCTCACATCCCCCCCATCTCTATCTATCTGTATATTATCACATCCACCCCGTCTCTCCCCCCCCCCGTCGTCTCTCTCCCCCACCACCCCCCCCGCCGTCTCGTTCTCCCTCCCCACCCCCCCCGCCGTCTCTCTCTCCCTCTCCCTCCCAGCCGTCTCTCTCCCCCTCTCCCCCCCAGCCGTCTCTCTCCCCCTCTCCCCCCCAGCCGTCACTCCCCCTCTCCCCCCGCCAGCTGTCCCTCTCTCGCACCCCCCACCCCCGTCGTCTCTCTCCCCCACCACCCCCCCAGCCTCGGTCTGTGCATTGTGTATAGAGATGAGCATTCTGGGTCTTGTAGTTGATTGTGCTCGCATCCCGATATTTTACCTCGATATATCGGTTTTCGATATATCGATATTTTTTAAATGTCTATATCGGCATATCGATATGAAAATCATATCGGGTTTTAGTGATATACCGATATATCGCCGTTCCCTAGTAGAATGACATATTTGAACTTTAGAAAGAACAAAAGAAGAAAGGTCAATGACAGAATAGTATTGATAAAATAGATACTAGAAAGATTGAGGTTGGAGGGTAATTCGAGAAGAGCTGCATATAACACACCAAAAGAACAAGAAATATAGAAGAAGTTGGGACCTGTTGAGTTCTGTCAGTGTTTTTTTTAGTTGTGTTTCACTGGGGATGCTTCCACTTCAGTGTGTTAAGTGGTCAGACATTTAGGAATTCCAACAAATAACGTAAACGCAGAATTCAGGATTCTCCTTGATTTTTCTTAAAAATGAAAAATTTGTTTATGTAACTTTTAAGGAGGTGGTCTGAGAAGCCAGGGCCTGGCTTTCCCACAGCTGCCAAATTGCTGCTCAGTAGTAACCAACAGGATGTGAGCTGTATGTGGCAGGACGGGTCTCTTCCCGGTTTCTTTCAGCTGTTTTATGTGCAGCAGAAAGAATATGTAGGCCTAGCCAAATGGAGTTTTGAAACATGATTTTAATGTTTCTCCTTTTGATCACACTTAAGATTGTGATCTCACGGATTTCCTAGTCAATGCCTTGCACCAAATTCTGATATGCCACTGATTCAATAATAATAATTTAATTGCGTAACTTATTCATAAAGCTTTTCAGGGCCATTAAACATATTCCCCACAGACATTTATGTCAATCTCAATACTTCTAAAGGGATAACATAAGAAAACACATTACCTGTACTGCATGTTTTCCCAAACAGACATTTATTTTTTTCCTTCGGTTCCCAATATTGACTGGGCTCAGTATAGCCTGACATCAATGCTGATATCGATCATACATACTCTTAATGGGGTCTCATTTGTGGTATTCACAAATGGAATGGGAAGTGCTAATTGTGAATTTATTTGCCTATTCATCTGCAACATTCACAAACTGGCTACAGAACCCCCCACTAAATTAATCTCCAGCTGTTTTTCGTACCTAGTCAATTTTTGGAAATCGCAAGTAGCCATTTCATAAACATTGTAAATTACACTGCAAAAAATGAGCTTCAATTAGTGCTTCTCACCCCTTTCGCGAATTAAACTCCAAATGTATTCTCTTAATCACCGATGACAAAGTTGTCCTTCACAACATTAATTTCAAAACATGATACAGTGGGATGTGATCAAATCAATGCTGGGCATCAGCTGTAAACCATTCAAAGTGAACTAGAAAATGGTTCTGATGAATGATTTTTTAACCTTCCAACAAACCGTGTTTGAGATGAAGAGGGTAACAGTTGGATTAGTCTCCACAGAGCCTGCAATGTGTCCACTTTCACTGCTGCCTTTGAAAGTGTGAACCAGTTTGGGAAGTTGACCTACTGCACCTGTTAGACTCGCTTGATTTAAGTCATAAAAGTTAAGATCCCAGGTTCAATTGCTGGTCCATGTTGAGTTCACTGACCTCAGTGAGGGGCGTTACAATTGACCTCAGTGCCCTAGACGAGAGAGGAACAGAATGAGATGAGGTGTTTACAATCACAGTCCAATAACTCCTATTAGAAAGTGCTTGTGTGTTCCTGTTGGAGGATGATTCTCCTGGAGTCAATGTGTGAGCATGAAGTTATCAGCTTTTAATGTGGACATTCAATACATACTACACAAACTCCTATTTTACTGACAACCCAAAGTGAATATAGTCAGCCTTAACTACAATGCAGTGTTCCTTCCCCTCCCTTAACTCCCATGTGGAGGCCCGTAGCTCAGTGGTTAGAGAGCTCGTCTTGCAAACCAGAGACCCTGGTTTGATTCTCGGCAGGGCAAAAACTTGGGCAAGTTTCCTTACTCCACACATCTGATAATCCCTAAAAAAAATTAGTCACTCAATCCACGATTGTTTGTGGGACACTGCTGTGTGCAATTGGCTGCCACGTTTTGCCCACAAACATATAGTCAATTCACTTTAAAGCATATTCTGTGAAGTGCTTTGAGAAGTTGTGAAAAGTGCTATATCAAATGGAAGGATTATTATTATGTTGAATAGCCACTGCCGTAAAGTTCACATATGAACTTTGGTCACTTCAGAATCGTACCCAACATGTAAGTCTAGTCATAAACCAATGAATGTTATTGTTTAATTCTGCTGTACAGGGATCAATTTTGCATTATTATTTGACAGATTTCTTAATTTAGAAGTGAGGAATCCTTCCAGTGACTGGGAACATGTCAGGCAGGATAACATTCACTCACAAATAACTACTCCCAAAACAGATGGAATTAGAGTAATGTTTTACCAAGTCGTTTAATTAAGAAATCTGTTATGAAATACCAAAAATCAATTCTGCAAAAACTGTTTTAAGTCAAAATAATTTTTTTTAAATGAAAGTTTCTGTTATGAAACTGGCATCCAATTTGGTAGAGTTTAATTGTGGTAAATGTTAACATTTTTATTGATTGGAAAAATTATTGCTCTAAGAAGATCAAGATATATTTGTCTTCAAAGAGGTATTATGCTTCAATTCTGATTCAGTCCTCTTAGCCTTATTTCCAGACATGTTTTTTTTTCTAGCTCACAAACACTGGCAGTGCTCCAGTACCTCGCCCAAGTGACTGTTTTTCATATGGCACACAGAGAGCAGAGGTTATTCAACTGTGAGGACATCACAACTGAACCTGATCCTGCTCTTGCCCACATGCCTCTTCTCTCTCCTGGGGGGGGGGGGGGTTCTTCACTTATTTTTGTCCCAGCAGTTGTACCACCAAATTGGTTAATTTGCCAAGAAGCCTGCAGGAGTGGAAACTGACTGATATTTCCTCCTTCAATAGTTCACGGGAAGTGAGGCCAAATAAAGCATTGCCATTACCTCCAGCGTAAAGCAGTTAACTCAATAGAGATCAGTGATTGAACTTGGTCTTGTTCTGCACCACATGGGTGCATTTAGTGTGAGCTTAACTCGATTGGTAACACTCTCACTTCTGAGTCAGTAGATCACAATCCCTATGTCAGGATTTCAAGAAATAGCCTAGAATAACATTCTAGTGTTGTACTAGGGGAGTTTTGCATTGTTGAGTTGCTGTCCTTTGGGTGAAATGATAAGCAGAAGAGCCATTTGTTCATTTTTCAAATGAACAGTAAAGCTCCACAACACTATTTAGAAAGTGAAGGGAGATTTTTTTTCTTCTCCCTGTGTCCTAACCAACGATCCTTTGATAAGATTGGTAATTCATCTCAAGGTTGTTGCTGGGATCTTTGTATGCACAAAATGGCTGCTGTATTTGGCTACAAAAACAATAATTATTGTTGAGCACTTTTTGAGACGTTTCAAAATGAGATGCAAAAATATTTCATGTTGTATTGTTCTGAGTACACCACCAAGAATAATGGGTTGCGCTCATCCAGCCCGTGTAGGGAGAATGTTTCAAAGAGAATGGCTGATAAATGGGCAGTAAAACGAAAGCAAAACAAACGAATAAACAACTGAGAAATAAAAACAGGAAAGAAGGAAATGAAATTGAGACAAGAGGATGCAATTCTTGGAAGATATTGAAACTGAAAGACAAAAAGCAGCCATGGAATAATTGCTCTGCCGGCTGTCAAGTTGAATACTGGTTGTTCAGCTCAGTTTCAGAAAATGTTTTATCCCCGAATTATGGAAAATGCATGGCTTGAGCAACAGCCATGTGCTACTGGGCCCACTCTCTCGTGTTGCCTCATACTTAACAAGACACTTAAAAAGAATAAAAAATACGAAATTGAACAGGAAAAGAGCAACAGGATTATTCAAAAGTTTTTTTTAAAAAATGAAAGGCAAAGACATGGCTGATGCAAGGAAAGATCAAAGAACAAAGTGATGAATAAGTAAGTGAAACATATATAAACCAAGAAAATATGGAGAAGAGAAGTGTTGGCTTGAACCATGTTTATAATTGTTTTGAGAAGCTTTCTTGAGCCATGGTTTAAAATGAAAACTGCAGACAGTCAGGCCTGGGATCTTTCAACGAAATAGGGACCCCAGGAAGCATTTACAATATAGATGAACAAGTAGTGACTGAGGATCCTGGTGCTGTGAGCTCAGCAACTCTACCCTGCAGAAGGAATCCACAGCACTGATAGCCGCACAGAAACAACTTAGTATATACAGTACACTTAAACCCTGGCTAGTGGGACTTTCAAGAATGGTGAGGGCTGCTCAGCATTGCCGCAGAAAGTTTTTTTTAAAAGAAAACTTTGTTTGGGACCTGGTTCAAATTCCAGATACAGTACCCAGAAGCTGGGACTTACTGTAGTTTTAAAGTCACAATTTGTGAGTTTATTTTCTGGCTGCATGCATTCCCCCTGTTATATGGGAAATGTTTACACAGACTATGAATGCCAAAAAAAAAAGGTACATTCCTGATCGCAATGTGCAGGTTCTAAAATTAATGGCAGAAAACATAACCGTAAGCACAGGGAGCTATGTTTACAAATGCTGCCTCACAGGTTGGAGAAAAAGCCCACCTTTGCATGTGGTACTCATTGTCTTTGAAGCCTGCATACACCCTCTCATTGACCACAAGAACATCTTGAATTTATGTAGCCCCCTTCACCCGGGGTAGCGTCCTGGTGAGTTTGACAATGGCAGGAATACCCAGTGTCTCAATACTAAACAGGGTGAAGTTGTTTGAAGCTGTTTCAGATTTCTGCATCAAGTATATTTCTACAGCTCCTTGCTTTGTGCTGCCATTGAGCCGATAAGATTTCTGTCCACAAAGGAAATTATAATGTAGATGTGTATCTTCAATTGGGGTTAGGTTAAATCAGTTGAATACTGATAGCAAATTTATCACATGTGTGATAATGACAGGAACTATTTCACCCATTGCAATTGCAGAAGTAAATCTGCCAGATTCTGTTTTATGGTGACGGGACAATACCACTGTAGCCTTTTGTGCAAAGCTGAAGTTGAAATAGCGTGTTCCCCTTCCCCCAATGGCTTGACAGATTAATTCAGAAAAGCAGCTGAGGCCAAAGATTACACTGTAGCTTTGACGCCACATGACTTCAGCTAGGATAAAATCTCCCAGGATCCCTTTACCTTGGACTTGTCTTTTCTTGTCAAAACCTGCATACATGTGTTTTCTCTTTGGTTCTGCCTTTGGTCAACACCTTTCTCCCCTGTACAGTATATGAAAGGTCTACATGGGCTAGATCACAATAGTAAATTACCACACTGAAGATGATGAGAAATATGTAATTGTTATGGCAGCATTCATCCATGCAAACGGTGCTATCAAACTGCAAATTGTTGTAGGAGTAGTGGACGGTGCCCTGTTTTCTGAAGGGGAAAACTAGCCAAGGTTTCCTCTACTGACTCCTATCTTAGCAATGCATTGCTGAAATTGAGGATATGGGTTGGGCTTGTCTATGAAGCTTCTTTCCATGATGTTCACTATCAGTATCTCAGTGCAATGTGCAGAGGAACACAACTCCTCCAACACAACTGGCTGCATTTTTATGATCAGAATCTACTCGCATATATCCTTTACCTTGCTCAGAAATGGAAAGTGCTGAAATGATACATATACAGACTTATCTTTGTATGAATGCATGCATTGGTGAATAGCTCAACCTTTAGATCACCAATGCTTCACAGAGAATATTGTGAAAACACAAAGTGAAGCTGGTGCAAGTTGTGTATTCAAGACTTGTGTTTTCAATGTGAGTTCCCACCACAGAAAAACAAATTTGATACGAATCTGAAGTGATTTAATACACATGAAATATAGAATGACTTCAGAGATGAGCACTGGGATATCAGTCGTTGATCCTCTGTGTACAAGCTAAGCTAAATCTGCTTCAGCAGTCCCCATTCCAAACAATTCAAATTCCTGAATATTCTAAAAGTAAAGGCTTTAATGATATGTTTGCAATGTATTTTGAAGAGTTGCTCCTTCAGGTATATTAGACTGACAGGTTGCATGATATCATATGGGGATGATCCACTCTTTTAGATTCACACTCTCACGTAAGTGGATAGAATTGTTTTCCTCGCAATATTTTGTTGTTAATGTGCTGTACTTTTGTCTACCTCTCCTGGAACAATAACTTGTAACTCAATAATAATGAAATATTCAGCCAGATTTAAAGTTTACATTTGATTAAAACTGTGTGCACAGGCCTTAGCTGACGGGCTTGGCAATGAGCTTTTGATTCAAGTGAACCCTGGTGGAACAAGTGAGCCAGCAGGCAGGGAAAACTTTCGTTAGGCGAGTTTCAACTTCTTAAAGAAAAGTGGATATTGAAGTGAGAATGTTTTGGAAATTACAACATGTTACTATATGTAGCTCCTTTCACATCAAAGGTTCTGCATGCAACTGACGAGGAAGGAGGGAATTGGATGAAGAGGACAAAGTGGGCAAAGTGAAAGAGAAGTGAGAGGAGCAGAGCAGAAGACTGCAGAATAGGAACACTTCAGAAGAGTGGAAGAGTGGGAGGGACAAAGGATACAGCAGCTGCTGTTTGCTAAGGAGAGGGAGCATTTGGGTTGCAGGAGGTAATAGATGGTAATAGAGGTAATAGATGTAATGAGTGGCAAGACTATGGAAGCATTTCAACATGTGGATGAGATTCTTGAGTTCATTCAGCTGGGGATGGGGAGCCAATGGAGCTGAGTGAGGATGAATCATAGCTAAATTAGTAACTGAGTTGCAAATCTACAGATGTTTAGACCTATATTGAAGTACCGTACATTATTTCAATTTAAAACCTAGAGTGTGTCACAGTTTTTGTAAATTACATCATCTAAGGAGTCCTGTAGCTTAGTGGTTAGAGGACTCGCCTTGCAAGCGAGAGGCCTGGGATTCTTTCCTGGCAGGGCAAACATTGGGTAAGTTTCCTTACTCCACAAGCCTCTCTTTACTTACCGTTAACTAGGAATCCGGTTGTTAGTCAAATGGTGGATCAGTTTTCTGGGGGTAATAATCCCTTCAATACAAAAATTCCAAAATGTAAAAATTGGTTACTCAATCCATGACTATTTGTAGAACACTGCTGTGTGCAATTGACTGCCATGTTTTGCCCACACAATATACAGTCAATTAACTTTACAGTAAATTCCGTGAAGCTCTTTGAGACGGCTCGAAGACGTGATAAGGTGTTACAGTAAAACCTCGATAATCCAGCATTCCGAAAGACGGCAACTGCCTATAACCGGCAAGATTTCAAACTAGATACAGTATTAGCTTTTTTCAAATGTCCGGCATACCTCCTGAAATTCGGAACAGCTGCTTGCGGTTCCCGGTTTGGTCACTCTGTCATCCGGCCCTGTGGTTGGAGCTCGGCCATTTGTTGGCTTCAGTGCTGTGTTTACAGCACAGATGATGTATAGGGCGGAGCTTTTCCAGCCAGTTCTAGGTAAATTTCTAAATACAGTAAACGCCCGTTTATCTGTCACCCTCGGAACCTGGCCAATGCCGGTTAAAGAGCGTGCCGGATATTCAGCCGAAAACACACACAAAAAAAATGCATTGTGCTGGATAAATTACGGTTAATTGAATGCAGACTTTTTTTTAGGTGCCGGTTATACGGAAGTTACGGTTGATCGGGTCATGAATAAACGGGCTTTTGCTGTACCGACAAACTCTGAAATCCGGGAGATTAGTGGGCCCAACTGTGCTGGATTATTGAGGTTTTGCAGTATTATAAAATGCAAGGATTATTATGAAATAAAAATAGAAATCGCTGGGAATACTCAGCAGGTCAGGCACCATCTATGGAGAAAGGGAAAGTGAGTCAATGTTTCGGGTTCACAACCCTTCGTCAAAACTGAAGGATTATTATTATATTATCTATAATTATTAGTAGTAGTAGTACTCCATACAATACATGAATATATAATTAAATGTTGTATTTTTCTCCAATCTTAAGTGGGCCAATCTAATCTGTCAATTGTTTTATGGTTTATTAGCCCATAAAATAAGCGTTTTAGATAAACTGAAATGTAATACTAACCAATAGAAGAATGTAACTTTTAATTGGCTGGTTTTACGTTTGCTGGGATGTTGTTTTTAATAAATCAATTAGGGTTTTTAAAAAGTAATATCACAGTTTTGCATTGCAATGTTAAACCTTTTCAATGGCTAATTCAGGTTGCTAATGCCATATTTATATAGAACAGGAGCAACGGGTTGTATGAAATGCTTCCAACAGTACTCAGCAGTGTCCCTGCCCACAGACTGTGAATGCATTTTAGATTACGAGAATCTCTGTGTATGCAATGACCAGCCGCTGCACCCATGTAAACACATCACACTCAATGACTTGACATTTAGTGGTGTTGTACGTGGGTTAAATCCAATTGAAATTCTGTGGATAATTGAAAGCCATTTTATTCTTCTGTCAAAAGGATTCTCTTAAGCTTGCGGCATTCTGAATGCTTGAGCTTTGGTCCACTGAAGGATTTAAGAGGAGAACTGCTAGACGTTGCTGTGAGATGGTTTCCTTTCCACATTGTTGTCACATCTTTGACAGTGGAGGGAAAAGAAACGTCTAAACAGGGCTGGTTGTATCTGATATCCAGGCAGCACAAGCTAGCACCAGCCATTTAGTAAATGTAACTACAACTGTGGCCTTTTCTTTTTGCCTTTCTCCTTTCAGTGTAGCTCGGATTTGCCTTGAACATCTAATACTCAAAGGCCTTCTGCCTCTAGCAAAAGCACAATGCATGCCTTTGCCGAGGTAACCTGATACCAATCATTCAGTGCAGAAACTGCCAGAAAATAGGCTATTCTGTGGGAAATCCACAAATGTTAAGTATACTGCTCTCTTTAGCTTTGTGCTAATGGCGAATGTGTGGGTTGTAATTTTGGCAGTGGACTTGAATCTTAAATTCATTAGTACCAATTGCAAATGTTATGGCTGGAATTTCGAGAGCTTTTTGATCTACTTTTTTTATTAAGCTTCAGTGATGATTACAATGTGCTCATAAATCAAAATTATCAAAATGTTTTAAAGCCACAAAAAGATTTATTTGATAATTCAGGATAAAGCCTACCTCAGTTGAAAAAGCCCTGTCATAGAGCTCAGGAAAGTCCCAGGTTTGATCCCCAACGTGTCCTAAAATAGCTAATCTCTTGGCTGGGGCAGTTGTTAACCTCATTGCTCTCAGGCTACAGAGGGGTAATGCGAGTCATGACTTCTCGCATCTGATCGCTGTCCCCCTCTCCCTGAAGGTGTATGGGTGTACACATCCAATGAGGTGAGGTCATGATCAGGCTCAGTAGTGACGCATCTCAGAGCTGAGTAGTGACTTACACATACCCAGGCACATACCCGAAGAGTGGATGCTTGGGTAGAGCACAAGTGGGCAGTACCAATGTCCCATAGAATAATAATAATAATCCTTGCATTTGATATAGCGCTTTTCACGTCTTCTAGACTTCTCAAATCGCTTCACAGAATATATCGTAAAAGTGAATTGACTGTATATTTGTGGGCAAAACGCGGCTTTCAATTGTGCACAGCAGTCGTGGATTTACGCAAACCAAATCATTATTCCTTGAGACATTGCCTTCTGGTGATGAAGGGTAAAGAGGGAAACTGTGCAGTGTAGTGACTGTATTTGTAAACGAGAATAGAAATTTGCAAGTTTTTTTAAAATACACCTTTTTTTTAACTGCAAACAGTAAAGGATTGTGCAACATAATCATGCATATGAGGGAAAATGCATGAAAATTAAGAGCTAGTGTAGGAAAATCCTATTTGTGAGCATTGGGAATGAATGCAGTTGGGAATGTCTGAATTAAAAGAGTTGTTTTTGTCTGAAAGGAAGCTTTGTGAGAGCCCTGCTGCATAAACAGTCAGCAGGCTTGTTTTCAATGGGAAATTGTATTAATTGGTAAAAATGACGGTAAATGTATCTTGAGAAATAGTAAATGAAGCTCTGAGAGAAGTGTAGAGTATTTGTAGAACATACATCTGACTCTGACTGTCCATTAGCCAGAGCTTGAATAATAAGCTGCAACACTAGTTGTAACCAATCCAGTCTCGATCTTTATAAGGTTACACATATCTGTTATGACATCAGTTACATGCATTCAGGGACATGTTTCAATGGAAAATATTGTATGGAATATTTAGGTCCAAAATTTTTTATATTTTATTCTCAGAAGAAAGTAGTTGTTTCTTTAACTTGTAAGATTTGTTTAATGTTTTATGCCAGAGACTTTGGGCTCTAAACATGTGCTGACAACAAAAACAAACAACAACAACTTTGTTTGTATAGCGCCCCCCACACTATACAGAGCGCATCATAAAGTAGAGCCTGGGGCCGAGCCAGTAGAAAGCTGACCCCCAACACAAGCAAATTTGCGACTAAGAATCTCAACAAAAACAAAATTGCATCTGTAGAGTGCCTTTCACGTCGGAGGATGTCCCAAGGCGCTGAACAGTCAGGGATCAGGAATCGGGTATCTTCTGGTATACGCACAAAATGAAAAATGTTCCCGCTGTTTTACGCAGCCAATGTTAGACATTTTGTAAAGCTGATGAAAAGTATTGAGGTTTGAATACAATTCTGTCCATTGTAAATGGAATAATGATATTGGAAATAGAAGAACCTTCAGAATATGAGTGGAAGATAAACATTTTAGAATTAAAAAAATTGTGTTAGTTGAACTGTAAAATTCCAGTGCCTGGAAATGGATATAATAATAATAATAATAATAATCATCCTTGCATTTGATGTAGCGCCTAATCATGTCTTCAAGACGTCTCAAAGTGCATCACAGAATTTACTGTAGAGTGAATTGAGTATATATTTGGTGGGTGAAATGCGGTAGCCATTTGCACACAGCAGTGTCCCACAAACAGTCATGGTGTGAGTGACTAATATTTTTTGTCGTTGAAGGAATTATTATTCCAAGAAAATTGCTCAGCCAATCCACTAACAACCGGGTTACTGCTTAAGCCCCTAGTTTACTAGACTTATTTAGACTTACTAAATTCAGAGCTAGCCCGAAAGAGAAAATTCTGCGGCCCCTGTGCGTGTAGACCCACTAGTGAGTCCCACTAGTGTGTCCCTGCCTCACTGCTGTCCTTCAATGGCCAGGGAAATCAATTTTGATTTGGCTTGAAATCTGAGAGCAGAAGATAGATTCTTCGCTATCGCAAGATAGCTCGTGAGATTCAACAAATTACAAAGCTGGTAAATGCCGATACCAGCAATGTAATTTCACTTAGCCAGCTCACCAGACTGGATCTCGCCCCACATGCCCACCTCATCAGTGTGGCTAGCTGGGGTTTTAGTGTACTTCTCATGGTCCCCCCTGGCAGTCATATGCACATCCAAGTTAGGCGTAGGTTGATGCACGTAAAGATTTGTCTTCCCTATCATTCTGCTGCAACTGCAAGCCTGTGCTCTAAGCTATATTGTTTGTGCTATATTGGAAGGTCACTTCAAAGAGAAATACTGTGGTCTATAATGCTAAAGTCTCCATTCCTGTGGAACTTGTTTACATAGCTGGACAAGCTCTGAGGTACGGGCAGCAACAGTAGAATTGCTGTGCATCAAGTTGTGTATGCTGGCTTTTGTTTCTCACTGTGGACCTTCCCTGGTCTGTGGGGAAGCCCCAGTAGTATCAAAACCACATCAGTATCTGGTATGGATGAGCTGAGCTCTCAAGGAAATGGAAACAGACATCACTGGCAGGAAGCATTTATTCTTCCTATTGGCATCACCGCTGTCTCTGGATGAGGCATAAAAACCATCTTTCCCAGTGATTTTTAAATACTACTTCAATAGGCAGATTTTGTCTGTCAGGTGTATTGTGGTATAAAGGTTGATATACGGTGAGAAAACCTGGGTTCGATTCCCAGTTGGGGCAAAACTGTAGGCAAGTTTCTTTCCTCCACACACCTGTTTACTGAGCAGCAGTTGGAACATAGTTGATAGTCGATTGACGGATCACTTTACAGGCGTAATAATTCACCCCAATAAAAAAAATATGGTCACTCAATCCATGACCGTTTATGGGACACTACTGTGCACAATTGGCTTCAAATGCTAGGATTATTATTATTAGTAGTATGTTTCTTGTGCCAGTCCCATCATAGACTGCACCATGTTTTCAGCGTAATAGTTGCTTTGGAAATTGAAGATAGGTAATGTATTGTTGACCCTTCGAGGTGTTGTTGAGACTGCTGTAAACTCGTTGTGAGAGGTGGCAACACAAGATTAATCCCATCAGTTAAGGTACATTGACACCCATATGTGAAACCCAGTGTGCAAATCCATCATGGCATCCATTGCCTCAACCGTGCCGTGTTTGAAATACATCTAATACAAACTTGCACTCCTCACGCCTACATGGCTCCTTCTGCCCTTTGCAGAAGGAAATTTGCAGTAGAGATTGTTGCGAGTAATCTAAAACCAGGAACGATATTGGAAAGCAACTCTAAACAATAATAATGTTAACACTCTTCCACAAACACTGTGTGGTATTGCAGAAATCATGTGCTTTTCCATCTGCATATTCACGCTGCAGGGCACAGCAGAGGAGATGAGGATCAGGCAATCTTTATTATGTGGTACACGAAGCATAGTGAACAACATGTCAAGCCTGTTTAAACTGAACCGTGTCATTTACTGCTGAAACTTAAAGAAGATAAACATAAAAAATTACATGGAGCTTAGCTTCTCCCTCCTCACCCTGATCTGTGATCAGCGATACCTTTCCAGCACTTTTGTGTTATTGTTTACTTCTTTACAACTCCTCTCACCCCATGTAGCATCAGCAGCAAACAAGGGAACAAATATCATTCCTGTCCCATTGCCAACAGTTCCAGATTTTTACACATCAACACAAGAATAGGGAAATTGCTTCAGTAACATGTGTCAAGTGCTGCAATTGGTATTTTAACAATGCCACACAAGTCTGTCTGTTGCTGCTCCTAACTGCATGAGACATGATCTGAGGAAAGCACTCCTACCACCAGAATGAGAGAAGATTGTTGACCACGATTAGATGACTACTCCGGGTGATCTCTCTGTTATTTTCCACTCATACCAATTGTTTCCCTGCCCCCCATGAAGATCTTTAGAGAACTCACTGATTTTGTATTATAATAATAATATAATAACCCTTGCATTTGATATAACGCTTTTGACATCTTCTAGATGTCTCAAAGCGCTTCACAGAATATACTACTGAGTGAATTGACGGTATATTTGTGGGTGAAACACGGCAATCCCTCCATCTCACACGACACCTTCCAGTCTCTGAGGATAAATTCTGCCTCAAGAGCTACCCTTTTCACTGTTCTTTTGACCATTTCCCCTCTCCTGTTCCCAGCCAGCTCAGACTCCTGCTTAGTCTTTGTAAACAATAACAACTTGCATTTAGAAAGTGTCCTCCATGTGGGGAGGTGTCGCAGAGCAATTCACAATGGCGGAGCCCGAGGCTGAGCCAACAGGAGGGGGATGGTGATCATAAACGTGGTTGAAGAGAAAGCTCTTCAGGAATGGCCTAAAGGTGGGAAAGGAGGGGGCAAGACAAAGGTGTTGACGGAGGGAAAGCACCACCCCCAATGGTGAAGCCGAGGATTTGTAGGACAAGGAGGAGGTTTGACCCAGTACTGCAGAGGGAGCGGGTACTGCTGTGAGGAGAGAGGAGTTTAGAGTTGTAGGTGGAGTACAGAGGAGCGGAGGGATTTCAACACAAAGGATCTTGAAGTCGATCCGCTCTGTGACAGGGAGCCATTGCAGTTTGGCAAGTAATGGAATAATCAGGGAGGGAGTTTGCTGAGAATATGGGTGGCGGAGTCCTGTACGAGCTGTATTGTGTGGATGGTGGAGGAGGAGAGACCAGCGAGCTAGATATTAGAGTAGTCCAAATAAGAGGTGACAAAGGCATGGACAAGGATTTTGGCCGCTGTTACAGTCAGGTATTGGCTGAGATGGGCAATGTGTCGGAGATGGAAGAAAACAATGCTGGTGAGGGACCGGATGTGGGAAGGAAGGATAGGGATCAAACCTAACGGCTAAGTTGCGCACAGGTTCAGAGAGTTTTAAGGATAGGTTGAGGAGGTTGAAACCATGGGACAGAAGATATCGACGGAAGCAAAAGAGTATGGGTTCTGTCTTGTTGACATTTAACTGCAGGACATTTGCACTTTTGATGTCCAACAGACAAGCTAACAGAATATCAGGGGACAGTAAGTGGAAAAGTAGAGTGGGTGTCATCCACATATATGTGGAAGTTAACTGTGACTGCAGATGACATAACCGAGGGGAAGCATGTAGATAAGGAAGAGAAGGGGGCCAAAGATGGATCCTTGGGGTATGCCGCAGGTGACCGGCTGAGATGAGAAGAAAAATCATTTGCAGAGATGTAGTGCTGGTGATTTATGAGGTAGGACTCAAACCAAGCAGCGCAGTCCTGCTGAGGTGGATGATGGAGGACGGGCGGTGGAGGAGGATGGTGTGGTCGAATGTGGCAGAGAGGTCCAGGAGGACAAGGAGGCAGAGAGATCCCTGATCATAGATAGAGAGGATGTCATTTGTGACTTTCACAAGCGCAGACTCTATTTTGGGTAGCGTGGAAGCAGGTCTGGAGAGGTTCAAGTAGTTGCAGTACTCCTCCATTCGCAATTCTTCACCTTAATCAATGCAAAATAATCACACCGGATAAACACTCCCCAACTCCCTTTCACCACCCTCTTGCATGGTTGTTTTTCTCATTTATAGTTTCAACAGAGTTGTTTTACTTCATGCAAGTTTTCAAAAAATAATTGTGGCCTTGGCTTTAAAGAATTTTAAATTGTAAATGAAACGTCTATGAATTAACTGAGGGAATTTATTATCATATTCTAATTACTCTTTCACCTCTCAGCAGCACTTGTCTAGAACCAATAACATCACTGTAGCCTATGGAAGGTTCCTTTTTGTATTTTATATATAGCACCATTCTGATTGCAACAATGGTAGATGTCCTGATAACTGCATGGCTGCACTGAAAGGTCAAGTGAACACCAATTATTCTTTTCCTTGATGTTCCATCAGCAGGAGGTCCCTTTTCTGTAGTCTCTGAAGGAACAGTAAGAGTTGTAACTGTCTGATCGGCAGCTGTTTCGTGCCTCAAGCTTGCCTCTGGCTCTGTGGTGTTCCGTCCTCCTTACCTACTGCCCAAAATTTACCTCACCCCACTGCCTGGGTGTTTCAGTGGAAAATAGTACAATGTATTGGGATCCATATGTATAGAGTGTGGCCATATTTTAAATTGAGATCTGCTCCAGTTTTGGCCACCAGACTATAGATGACAATTGGAACTTCCAGTCTAGAAGTGAGAGAATATAGATATGAGGAAAGGCTCGAGAGATTAGGACTTTTTCTGTTGGAAAAGACAAGGTTGAGGGATGGTTTGCTAGAGTTATGTAAGATAATGAAAGGGTTGAAGCAACTAACTGGCAAAGGACTATTTGTACTGGATTCGAGGACGAGAGCATGGATTTAAGATTACAACTGGGAGCATGAAAGGCAAATTTAAGAAGATTTAGTTTCTGCTAGAGGGCTGGCAGAGTATGAATTATTGTAGCAGAGTTAATTGGGGAATTTAAGAGAATTAGATAAGTGCAAGTAGATAGAATATGCTGAAAGAACAGGGAATTGAAATTAAGATAGATAATAGTAATCCCTGCATTTGGTACGGCGCTTTTCACGTCATCTAGTCATCTCAAAGCGCTTCGCAGAATATAATTAACTGTAAAGTGAATTGACTGTATATTTGTGGGTAAAACACAGCAGCCAATTGTACACAGCAGTGTCCCACAAACAGTCATGGATCGAGTGTCTAATGTTTTTTTTATATGAGGGATTATTATCAGGCACATGGAGTAAGGAAACTTGCCCAAGCTTTTGCCCTGTCGGGAATCAAACCCAGAAATCAAATATTTTGTGAGGCGAGTCCTCCAACCACTGAGCTCCATGGTTTCATTGGAGGAGCAAATATCAACACTAACATAAATGGATCGAACGGCCCACCTACTGTGCCATAGATTTATTTGAGTCTAACATGCGAAGAAATGATTTGTAAGTATTGATCCCAGACCTGTTCAGCCAACCTTTTGGAATTCCATTCAGTCACTGGTATCAGTTCCAACTTGCATTAAGTCATTGTCTAAGCAGAGTTGCAGAGTGTTCGTCATATGTCACAACCGGGATACACAATTTACAAGCTCCTTTGTGCTTCTTGAAATTAGACCCATTTTTACTTTCAGCAGGCTTCAGTGTTCAATTGAAAATGTATGATTTAGTAAACCTGGTACATCCATCACATTCAGTCTGACACACAAGACAGCAGTTTGACGTAGTTGAATACGTTAGGGTGAAGAAACAGAAACGATTTAACTGAAGAGTTAACAGTGCTCTAAATGATAGCATATGATTTCACCAGTGATAGTTATTGCATTGATCAAAATGCAGTGGTACTTCAGTTTGGATGAGGTGGAGGTGTGAGCTTTCACCCCCTGTGGTAACTAATCTATTAACTGCTTTAACTACATTTTGCCTAAAAAGAACTGAGGTGATGGGGTGCAGAACCTGATGAGGGTACTAGCATCAGAATTTTGAATCATTTAGACCCTGATAATGGTGGAGCTGAGGGGATCATTGAGGAATGCATTGGAAAAATTGAGACAGGAGATGACAAAAACATGAATAAGAGTTTCATAATATTTTGAAGTAAGATAAAATGAAGGTGGGTGATGTGGCAAAGTTGGAAGAAAGTTAGTGACTGAATGTTGGGTAAGAATAACAACAACAACAAAATTACATTTGTAGAGTGCCTTTCATGCCGGGAGGACTTCCCAGGATAACTAGGGATTGAACCTAGCACCAGAGTTGAATACAGGTTCAGTTAGTCTGAGTAATAGGCACGGAAGGTTAAGTAGTTCAGAAACACAGGTGAGAAGACGTTGACAGAAGCCAAGGAGAAATGGTTTCCATCTTCCCCATGTTTCATTTCAGCAAATTCAACCAGGCCTTGGTATCAGATAAATAAGCCGTCAGAATATCAGTAGTCCTGGGATGGCGACTAGAAGAGGAAAATTAGATCTTACATATATGTGGATGTCTGTGGATGATATCACCAAGAGAGAGAATGTAAACAAAAAAGTAGGCAGCTGAGATGGGTGTGCCATAGGTGATTGTGCAGGGGTGGAGGGATAAACCATTAGATGAGTCAATTAGGGCTTATACCATAGCCTAATTGAGGTAATTGAGGAAGGAGAGGTGGTCGATAACATAATATTATTTGTAATTCTAATTTTTTTTAGTCACTTTATCTAACATGGAGATTTGAGCAGAAAAGCACTTGGTCCACATCAATGAATTTGTTAGGAGCAAAAAAAATCAAAACTTTTAGTAATTCATGTAAAATAGATCATCTCCAAATAGGGTGAATTAACATTACCCCTCCACACCTCCCTCAGCTCCCTAGTCTATTACAACAATAAGAGAGACTTATATTATCTAGCATCTTTCACATAGGAAAATGTCTCAACACATTTTGTGAATGGGCGCAGAGTTGGTCTGGGTTGGAGGGTGATGATACACCTTTTGAAGTTTAATGGAGCAATAGATGAAAAGACATGAGTTTTGTCTTTCTGAGGGCACATTGTCTCCGTGCCCTGAAAGTCCTAAGTAAAATTAAAGGCTGCTGCTTATTAGGTGCCTGCACTGAAGTTCGGGTGAAAGCATATTCCTTGCCACACACCATCACATTCTCATTACAGCTAAGTAGTTCATGAAATGCTTCGTGCTGGCTGCTTAGAGAGATAATATAGCAAGGTGTTACTATGCCTGAGCTTGGTGGTATTGATAGATTTCAGTCAGAACTGGATCTCTCTGGTTTGTAGAGGGTCATTTGAGGGTACTGCAAGCTGACAGGATATAACAGTGATTGGGTGTGGGGGAGGGGGAAACAGCCTTCTCTCGTAGCGAAAAATTGAATTGAACGATTGCGAGATTATAACATGTTTCTCAAAAGTCTTTTATGATGGGCGGCTGAGGTGAATTTAGATCAACCCGAACTGTCAGTGGCGCCTGCTTTATAGAGAAATCATTATTTTGAGATTACTGGAGATTGACAAGGCAGGGTTCTGCATCTTAATGTAGAGCTAGGCTTAGAAATGTTGTCTCTCTTTCACCACCTCAGAATCGTCTACATTTTTAAAGTGGTTGCTAAAATGGTTTATTCCTTATTGCTGATACTGTACAATGCTTTCTAATTTGCAAGCTTCGTGAAAGGATTTGTAAATGGTGAATTCTGTGGGGTGCTTAGATGTGTATACACTGGAAGTCTACTCGGATGCCAGGCACTAAAAGTCTCAAACTCACAAGTTATTTGTCTTATTTGTTTGCATATTCATTTGAATTGCTAGTTTCCACACTAGTGTGAGTTCTGTGATCCAGCTTCACAGAAGCCACGACCGTGAATGGGAATGTTGATACCTGAGTGTGCGTGACCTCCCCTGGGGAGGGGTGCGCATGAAATGTGGTGATGCTGAACTTGGCGGAAACTGGGAGGTTTCAAATGATTGGGGCAAACCAATAAGATAAATAATTATTGTATTTCAAATCGCTAGCTAGTTTCACATTGGGGATAATAAATAAATGGTTCAAAGTGCATCAGTGTATATATTTTACAGTGTAGTAACTGTATATTTTAGACCAATGCATTTTTTACAAAAACAAAATTACATTTGTATAGTGCCTTTCACGTTGAGAGGTGTCCCAAGTCACATTTAAAAAATGTTATTTGTAAGGTAATTTGAGCATGGCATTGCCCCACATACTACCATGGAGTAATTGACCAATATTAATTTTGGGGATTTTTGGCCAGGACAAATTCCCTTCGCTTTTCAAATGGCATCATGGGATCTTTAAGGTCCACCTGAACAAGCAGATGTGACGTCCGTTTAATGTTTCTAAAGAACAGAACCTCCAACAATACAGCATGCTCCTTAACTGAAGACTCAGCCTTTGTTTAAAAGGTGAGCCCCTTATTGTCGGCCTGAGAAGGCCAAATGTCTGAATACTCCACTGACCGTTGCAGGTTAGAACATCATCAGCATTTGTTTATAATTGAATTGAAATCATTCTGAAATAAAGAGCCCCACCTCCCAATGCCTTTGCTTCCTGCCAGCACGTGTGCCTGACTTACCATTTGAAATAAATGCTCTGCTTCAGGACAAATGGTAACTAGGCTGAAATCTGATGAAAACCATCAGTTTGAAAAAGGCAGACTAGACGGATCGCATACACCAAAGGCAGAATACGAGTAAAGTTGTAGTTTGGTCTTTGTCTTCATGCACGCCGTTTTCAATCAGAAATTCCACATACAATGACACTGTGAAACTTTATAAGAATTTGAGGAGACTCATCGGTAATTAAATCAACAAACTGATAATTGATGTGATATATTCTTATCTAATCAAGATAGTGACCTGATAATTGTAAAAAAAATTGTAATTGATTAACTACATTTTATAAACAGCTCTAAGAGCACATTTTGGACTTGCTCCCTCTTACAGTCAAGACCTAACTCTTTGACTGTGCTTTCAGTCTTCTGAAAGTCTTCGCCAGCAGTACATCTCCGCAAATGGCTTTTCCTCCCGCTCTTATCCAATTACCTGTGGGGTATCCCAGGGATCCATCCTTGGCCCCCTCCTCTTCCTCATCTATATGCTCCCTCTTCGGGATTTCATCCACAGACATGGGGCACACTTCCACATATATGCGGATGACACTCAACTCTATTTCTCCGCTTCACTTTGCGACCCCAGTCCCCTGATGTTCTGTCAGCCTGCCTGTCAGACATCAGGAGCTGGATGAGCGCAAATTTCTTGCAGCTGAATGTTGATATGACGGAGGCCATACTCTTTGGCTCTCGTCAACATCTCCATTCGCACGGTTCTCACCTCCTCCACCTTCCTGGTCTGCCCCTAAAACTCTCCGAACCTATGCGCAATCTAGGCATCAGGTTCAACTCCAACTGTCCTTCCCCCCCCCCACATCCGGTCCCTCACCAGCATCGCCTTCTTCCACCTCCAACGGATCGCCCGTCTCTGGCAATACCTCACCCCAAAAGCCGCTGAGACCCTGGTCCACGCCTTCGTCACTTCACGGCTGGACTATTCCAATGCCCTCCTTGCTGGTCTCCCCTTCACCACAATCCATAAAATCCAACTCATTCAAAACTCTGCCGCCCGCATACTCACCCACACCAAACTTCGCTCCCCCATTACCCCAGTCCTTGCCAGACTTCACTGGCTCCCTATCCCAGAGAGGATCGACTTCAAGATGCTCTCCCTTGTCTTCAAATCCCTCCACTCCTCTGCACCCCTCTACCTCTCTGACCTCTCTCCTCAAACCAGCTCCTATTGCCTTCGCTCCACTGGGTCTGGCCTCCTCCTTGTCTCCCGAATCCGCAGTTCCCGCTTGGGGGGCCTTGCCTTCAGCCACTATGCCCCAAGGCTGTGGAATTCCCTTTTTCACTACCTTCATTTCGCCCCCTCTTTTCTCAGCTTCAGGTCCCAGCTGAAGACCTTTCTCTTCAACTGTGCCTTTGGTCACCTTTCTACCCCTGCCCCTGGCTCGGTCCCAGGATCCGCTATTGTGAAACGCTCTGAGACGTTGTCCGGCGTGGAGGACGCTATATAAATCAAAGTTGTTGTTGTTGCCCTTCCCTCCACTCACCTCTTTTGGCTCCCACTCCTAGCTTAGACACCTAGCCAGCAGTGCCAAGCACCTTGAGACATCCTTCCGACATGAAAATAGCATTGTGTAAATGTCAAGTTTCTGGAAGGGAAACAAATATATTGCTTATGCGGCCCTCGGATGCTTCTCAAATGGAGCATCCGGTCCTCAGCAGCCAAAAAGTTGGACCACCCTGATCTATGGTCTCGTGAACCGCCAGCTTCAGGCAGCGCCATGATAAACGTTGGATTCATGTGTGAATTTTGACATCTGTGTCAGTAATAAGATGGGCCTCTACGCTTCCGATACAATTTCCCTGGAGCAAACTGTGTGATTGGCACATTTGTGCAATGTGTGTTGTGGCCTCACTCTCACTTGAAGCTGGGTCAAAATTGCCCCGAGCAATTCAACCCCTTCACAGTGATTTTTAGCAGGACAGCAATTTTCTTAAGCACACTTAAGTGATCTGGAGATGTGACCCCTTACTGTCTTGCTTTTACTGGAATAATAGCAGTAAATTAAATTGGAATAGCCAGTATGGATGATAAGGCTCAACTAGTAGACCTGTGCTGCTTCTGGTTTAATCCTATGTGAAACACCTGTACTATTGTAAGGATTGCCACATGCTTCAAGATGCTATCCTGAGTGATGGATACTATATCAATGCAAATTGTTGCTGTTGATTCTCAGCATGGTACAGTACACCTGGACACAAGGCAAATGAGGAGAACACTGATGTGTGAATTAGCACCAAAGTTGGTTATTCACTAAACCTTGAAAAAGTGACCAGTCACTATGTTAATTATCAACTGCCACCAATTTTCTCTTCTCCTTCCTGAAAATGTTGAATCCTGCTGTGAAACCAGCATATAGGCAATATGGATCATGTGTTATCTTTCCCATGGCATCATTCTTTGCAAATCAACTTAGAATTGAGTGTTGGAAGGCAACATGATTGTGCAAAACATAGCCACTTGAACATCCACATACATGCACTTTCAAGTAGGAGTCACTAAACAGTGATCTGGTTTGGTAGCCCCAAATTTCATTCCACTCCAACCCTAACCCCCACCCCCAGTCTGGAATGCTGAGACTTGTTTTTTGGGGTCAGCCTGGTGTCTGGCATATGTGAAAACCATACTTAAGAGTATCCAGACCAAACCTAGAGTTCCACCTATTGCACTTTCTCCCCAAAGGAACACATCCTACTTCCTTCAATCTGGAGAGTGTTAGGCCTAGATTGGCAAAACCTAAAGTTTGGAGACCCCAGAGTAAGTGTTGAGGTTCTACTGGAATTAAACCAATTAAAACCTCAAAGCTTGACATTGAAAGCACTGTTTGGCAAGCTTTACTGATGTTTGTCCAGCTAGGATTACCGTAACCATTTAGGACATTGGCTTGTAGGGTTGGCAGGGGCTGAGTGGAAAGAATCCCTGTCCCCAGAGAACACTCTGCCCCTTGCCAAATCCCACCACTGGCTGGTCTGTCACCAGCAGTGCCCAGGTATCAGCTGTGAGTCTGCTTGGCTCAGGACCTGGATGCCCGATACTGCTATAGAAGACATGATTCCAATTCAAGACCAGTTTTAACAGCCTTGTTGCTATTCCCAATTGCAATCAGCTAACTCAGCACAAAGTAGCTTTCAAACTGGTTATCTTCTGGTCAGTGAAATCTAGTAATGCAGGGGGCATTATCTTAATTAGGCATTGGAAGAGTGTCTCTAGGTGAAGTCTGGATATTTGTGGCAGTAAAAATCCAGTTGAAAATTGTTTTGTTAAATGTTACAAATCCAAATTCTTAAGTGAGAGCCTTCAGTCAGATTTCAGCTCCATTTAAAAAAAGAATACCCTTGTTACTGGAGGCAATGAAGTTCTGCAAATGGACAGCTGTTCTGCAGAGGCCCTTTGTAGTGTGGGGTCTGCTTTTGAATGGCAGAATCTTTCCTTCAGTACTGTAATGCAAGTAAGCTGCATATCAGACTGAGCCTTTAAATTCAGAAGGAAGGATCTGCCACTGTAGAGATGGATGCCACAATATTTACTCTTCAAGATGACGGTCACTAAGGTGAAATAAAATGCCCTTAGCAACAAGGCAGATTTTCTTTTGACTGCAAGCTCTGTCCATGCGTATGTTACTGCCGCCTTCATTTTGCTTCTCTACAAAGAAGCCAGCAATACAGTACACCAAACTGGGCATGAACTCCTGAAGCTGGTTACATTTCCCATAAATAGTTGGTTGACAGACTGCCTGATCACAAAACTTAGTGAAAATACTGTACAGTATTTAATTTCTGTAACTGGGAAGTGAGTTAAATATTCTAAAAGTGTTGTCAGCTCTTCATAAGGATTTTAAAGTTAATGCTCTATTTCACAAATGTTTTCAGAGCCAATAAAGACTAAAGTATTTTTGTAGAGTGGCATAGAACTGGTTTAACCAATACTGTTTAATGTATTGTTTGAGCAAAGGGTTACATTAGTAGTGAACTTGAAAAGCTTTATGTTTGGAGTTGTAAAAACATATTTTATATTTATCCAAGTCCCTGCCTGCATATTTTGATGTAAAACATTTCATATAAAACAAGGAGGGCTGCCAAATGATCAACTAGTGATTATCCTCCGGGGTGGGTGGGCGGGAATTTCCTGAGAACTGAACTGACTCCAAGGCGACATGTTTGGCAAGAGAATGTCAGAATCGAGCCAGCCCTCTATGGCTGTCTCTGTAGACCCCACCCATCATCGTCATCTTCTCCTGACTTCATTGGCTCCCCATCCCCCAGAGGATCGAGTTTAAGACCTTTGTTCTCACTTTCAAATCCCTCCCTATCTCTGTGACCTATGAGCACCTTCCTACTCTCTCCGCTCAGCGGGCAGTGGCCTGTTGCATTGCCCCCATCCACCCTTCCCACTATTGGCGGTCAGGTCTTCAGCTTTTCTGCCCCCCTCTCTTTTCAGCCCCCACTTTGCCTCGGCCCCTCCCTTGTTTCCTTCAGTGTCTGTCACAAAACTTGCCTGGGATTTCACTTAAGATTAAAATCTTGGGTTACTTTTAACTCAGAGGCAGAAAAACATACATTCATCATTGAGCTTGTATCCAGACAGCGGGAGGCCCACATAGTGGTGGCATGACATTACCACACTGCATTGAGTTCTACATGCCTATGGAAAGAGTTCTTCTGTTCTTAGGTCTGCTGAAACCACAACCTTGTTCCCCGAGCTTGTTTGAAACCATTTAGCAAAGTTATACTGGTCTGCATTTGTTTAACATGCTTTACTAAGTGGTTATCCTGTTTTGTTGAAATTTAATTCCACAAGATTAAAGGACATTCCTGCCCCAGTCATAATTAAAGAATGATGTCATTTTGTCAGGAATTCTCAAGGCCACGAATAGCTAGAGCAGTTTTCAGACGCCTAGGACACAAACCTAAATGCCTTAATCAAAGCACGTGGGTGCATTTTGCTCAGCAAATGCTAAATAATGAAAGCTATATATTTTTTGTTATGCCCACAAAATTTAGTCAATTCACTTTACAGTATATTCTGTGGAGTCCTTTGAGACATGGTAAACCGCTATATCAAATGCAAGGATTATTATTATTATATTTTATGGTAGTTGTTCAGAGATAGAAACAGTAGTGTCGATTTTGTAATTTTTAACTAAAAGTCGGTTCCTTATTTAAGAAAAAATAGAACTCTGTGAATCTGACTTGCTGGAAAATCTCTCCAAACTAAGCTATTGTTTGGATTGAGTTAATATCCAAACAAGTGTTCAATTTTCAGCACCTCTAATTTTTGGGATCACTTCTTGCCATTGAAGAAGCAAACTAAACATAGCATAGACGCACATTCATGCCTTTTCTGCCTCCTGTCTTGACTTTTCAAATAATAATGATAATCCTTGCATTTGATATAGCACTTTTCACATCCTCCAGACATCTCAAAGCGTTTCACAGAATATACTGTAAAGTGAATTGACTATGTATTTGTGGGCGAAATGTAGCAGCCAATTGCACACAGCAGTGTCCCATAAACATTCGTGGATTGAAATGACCAATTTATTATAGGGTTTTTTTAAGGATTATTATTAGGCATGTGGAGAAAGGAAACTTACCCAAAGTTTCACCCTGTTTGGATTCGAACACAGGTCTCACACTTGTAAGGCGAGTGCTCTAACCACTGACCACAGGACTCCAATCTGGTTGCACTCCTCGCTGGTTTTCATAGTTCCATCATCCATAAACTCCAGCTAATGTAAACCTCCACCACCTGTATCTGCCTGGAGCACTGTATGGCCATCACCCCCAGTCTTCACCTGGTTCTTTGTCTCCCAATGCATCAACACGAAGGTCCTCACATTCAACTATCAATCTCCTCATGCCTTTGTATCTCCCTAACTGATTTGTCTCCTACCCCATTCCTTTCTTTTCCTCTCCTTTGCTCAGCGAGCCAGCTGCTCGTTCACCCTCACCACCTCCACCCATAAGACCATAAGAATTAGAAGCAGGAGTAGGCCATTCGGCCCTTCGAGCCTGCCCCGCCATTCAATAAGATCATAGCTGATCTTCTGACCTAACTCTAATTACCTGTCCCATCCCCATATCCCCTAATCTTTCTATTTTTAAAAAATCTATCAGTCTCAGCCTTGAAAATGTTCAGGGACTGAGCATCCACAGCCTTCTGGGGTAGTGAATTCCATAAATTCACTACCCCTACCCCACAATCAGTAATCGAGCTTTCAGATACTATGCTCTTAACTTCTGGAACCCCTGTACTATCTACTACCTTGTCTTGACCTTTCTTTTCTGTCTTTCAATACTGCATTTAAAAACAAACAGGATTCAACTGTGCCTTTAATTATCCTCCTCCTCCATTTCCATGGTTGGTGTTCAAACCCATCTTTGTAAAGCACTTCACACCGGTATTCTATGTAAAGGGCATTATATAAATGCAAGTTGTTGTTGTTGTAAACCATTCTGGTCCTGTTGTTTTACACCAGCATTGCTCAATACACATTTTATTTTCACTGTGATTTAATGCTCCCAGCAGCAGACTCCAGAACCCCAGGGAGACAGTTACAAGTCTAAAAATAGATTCTAACTGGATTATTATCTAAATTGTGTTTGTTATGTGAAGTAACAGTTGACTTGGAGTGTTACTCTCTCACAGTTTGACTTTATCAGAGCTCCTCAATTGTGTTATAACCTTGTGACATCGTGCAATCCAGTTAGTAATTCCTAGTGAGAGTGGCTGGCTGGTGTGGTACTCCCCAAGTAACAGCCCAACACTTCTCCTCAGTCAAAGGAACATTGCGCTGCTTACTGTTAGATAACAGGAAAAATACTTCCCTCATCCATTTAGACTTTAATGAAAGATGATTTCATCTGGTAGGTGTGGCATATGTATAATAATATCTAACTAATGAGTAAGTAAGTGATAGCCAGCTTGGCAAACAATTTTTTTTATTTTTACATCACCCTATTTTAATAAAAGTTTTATTGGATAATTTCTGTTTAGTTTATCAATTTTTATTTTCAACCAATTCCATTCAAAGGTGTGTTTTTTGTCAGTTTTACACTGTTTTGGACCATTTTGTTTTAAATTTTGATATATTTGAGAGGATTTATAGCATTTATAGGCAACGGTAATTAAATGATGATTTAAGGCAAAGTAGTGCTGATTCTGGTGTTCTCATTATTCACAGGCCATTTCTCTTATGTTGTGATCTGCTGAGGATTCTTGAGAGAGATTTGCTTCAACATATAGAAGATATACCGTGTATAAATATTTCTTTGTCATCAGCCTTTGGCAGACGTGATTTCCCATTATAAATTCTTATAAGTGGAAAAAAAATCCTATTTATAATGATCATTTTAAATTAACCTTTAGGAAATAACAGTCCAGGTAACATGCAGTGATTAACTAGTCACCCCATCGGGACTTTGAACTTGCATTGTCTCGGCTGACACTCCATTACAGTGCTCGGGGAGTGGTGGGGGGTTGGTGGGTGAGGGGGAATGATCACTGTATTGTTGGAGGTGCCATATTTTGGATGAGAGGCTAACATGGATCTTGTTTGAGTGTTCAGATAGGTGTTAAAGACTTCATGCCCCTATTCGAAAAGGGAAGCAAATTTCTCCCAATGCCCTGGCCAACATAAAACTGATCATTCACTTAATGGTTGTTTGTGGGGCATTGCTGTTTGCAAATTGGCTTCATTGGCAAATATGCTATGTTTAGTAATAATACTAATAATCCTTGCATTTGATATACAGTATTGTAGTGTTTTTCATGTCTTCTAGCTGTCCTAAAGCGCTTCACAGTATATACTGAAAGGTGAATTGACTATTTGTGGGGAACCAGGGCAGCCAATTGCTCACAGCAGGGTCCCATAAACAGTCGTGGATTGAAGTGGACAATTTGTTTTTTAGGCATTATTCTCAGGCATTTGGAGTAAGGGAACTTAACCAAGGTGATTCCCTGCCAGGAATTGAATCTAGGTCTCTTGCTTACGAGGCGAGTGCTCTCACCACTGCACCACAGGATGGTTGTTTGCCTACAAAACACAGAGTCACAGCACTTTACAGTAAATACTAGCTTTGGGAGGTCCTCACAATATGAAAGTTGTTATATCAAAAATAATGATTACTATTTTATTCTAACTATCCAGAACACGTTTACAGTGTGTGGTGGGGGGGAGATTAACTTAAATCAGAAGTTTGCTAAATTTTGCCATAGGAAATTGGTAAATAAGGTATGTATTTGACAACCGGTAATAAAAAAAATATTTATTATTGGCTGGTACCCTGAAATCACACATCGCTAGTTCTTGTGTAAAGGGCAATTATCTGCCTGAATGAATTTTTTGTCACATTATGCAATTGTGTTTGGAATAGAGAAATTGCAGAAGCATACGTCATTTTTGTTACAATGGCATTGCTTGCAAGTCTTCTCTCCTTGTAAGCAAACCAAAACACTTGATAAACTAGCTTGGAAAATATAGTGACCTTTTAAACGGTTGAGGAAAATCTGGAATGCCTTTGCCAAATATAGTTCTGTTTAAAAATAGCTATTCATATTTCTTAAAAACAAGCTTGAATTATAGTTGGAACGGGAAGTGATGTAAAGGAATTTCCTTTAAGCCCAACTGAAGAAAAAGAAGGACAAATGGTATCTGGTTCCCAAACGTGAGTTATGTTCAGACTGTTCATTGAATTGAACACCCATGCAAACAGATGTAATAGTAAGTGGATTTTGTCAGCCTTCTGAAAGTTCTGTTTACACAGGAAATTATATTAGTTATTGTACAAAATGTGCATGATTAATGACCAGTACACTAAATCGGCAACAGGGTGAAATGGTACCTAAACCTGCTCTCGTGTTTCTAAAATTGCATGATGCGACGTGAAAGGTGCTATACAAGTGTCATTTTGTTGTTTGTTGGTTGAGGATATTTAATATAAATTTTGATGATATCGCTAGACAATTTCATTTTATGGGAAGAGGATTCTACGTATATCAGAGCACCAAAAAGAAAGAAGCCTGGTACTTTGTACCAAATGAAACATTATTGTTTCCAGAATTAGCCGATAACCTCTTCCATAAGGTGTGTGATGGGGATTTTTAATCCTGGTTCCACACTGTAGGTTTTAGCGAATAACTGTCTAGTTTTGGCTCCAGCTAGATAAAGTATGGACATTATTTCCTGGTGGTTAAAGAATGTGGCAAAGCCTTTAATGGAATGCAGAATGGCTCCACAGGGACTGGAGGAAAAGAAATCAGCACTTTGGCAGATTACTGGACTATATGGCAAACCTTCTGGTTCAAGGAGTCGCTTCATTAGGCTTTAGTGACAGCTGCCAGAGTTGTCTAGGTGATGATGCTCTTTGACCCCTGCTGCAACAATGCAATAACTACATGTCTAAGGAAGCGTCTTCCTTATTTGCCATTTTTCAATGATTTATACTGGCAGCTGGAAGTATTGAATAGTCAACAAGCAGTTGATGAGATGTCAGGTACTTGCTCATGTCGGGGGTTAGCACAATCTTGCTGGAATACATTAATCTTTCACTCGGTATTTGAAGTGGTAGATTACAAGGAGTCTAACAATAATTAATTGTTTAATGTTAACAAGTGGATGTGACAACTAGCAGCAGTTTTTAAGCAACAATTTGACACAAATATCTTCCTAAGAGGTGCTACACTAAAAGGTAGTCCAGGAGGGATACAGTGGCCCCATTCAGAGAGCTGTCACTGATCTACTAAGATAGACTACTGTGTTCAGCTCTGGTCACCACACTTTAAGAAGGATGTTAAGGCATTGGAAAGGATGCAGAGGAGATTTACCAGGATGGTACCAGGAATGAGGGACTTCGGATATGAGGAAAGGCTAGCGAGGCTAGGATTATTCTCATTGGAGCAGAGAAAGTGACCAGGAGACCTAACAGAGGTTTTCAAAATCATGAGGGAATTCGACAGGGTAAAGAGGGAAAAACTGTTTCCACTGGTGGGTATGTCAGTGACTCGAGGTCACAGATTTAAAATAGTTTCTAAAAGAAGCAGAGGGGAGGTGAGGAGCAACAAATTGTTTGAATCTGGAATGCATTGCCTGAAAGGGTGGTGAAGGCCGATTCAATAACAACTTTTAAAGGAGAGGTTATGTGGAGAGGAGGCTGTTGTGGGGAAGCTCCGGGCAGTGCGATTGACTTTGAATAGCTCTTTTCAAAGAGCTGACACAGACTCGATGAGCCGAATGGCCTCCTTTTATGCCGTAAAATTCTATGATTCTATGAATTTATGGCAAGATTTGGGTGCTTCAAGTGGGGATGTGTGCCTCTGCTTTGGGAAGGTAAAAAATCAACTGGAATTCCTCTTCAGATTGCTGTCCAATTAACCATGCTAGAAAATGCATGAGTGGACATCTTCTGAGAAGAGAATACATCGTGGCTGTGTTGCCCGCTGGTCAAATAGTCTACGACACTAATTACTGCGGTATATGTACGAGGAACAGCACTTGGGAGAACTGCACTTGTCCATAGAGCAGTTTTCCAGTCAGGGTCAGGACCTTCAGGAGGACAGAAATTGTGGGTTGGAGCCACCACAATGAAGTTACGCAAAATTACATATTTGTATGATGTCAATGCAAATATCAGCAGCAGCAGGTCTATTAAAAGCTTAAGTGAACTTTAATGACCATGGCTATTGAACTAAAAAATACAGTGGTAGACTTGAATATGTAATAATAATAATAATAATCCTTGCATTTGATATAGCGCTTTTCACATCTTATCGATGTCCCAAAGCACTTCACAGAATATACTGTAAAGTGAATTGACTATATTTGTGGGTGAATCGCGGCAGCCAATTGCGCACAGCAGTGTCCCACAAACAGTCGTGAATTGAAATGACCGATTTTATTATTGTGTTTTTTTTTGGAGGGATTATTATTAAGCGTGTGGAGTAAGGAAACTTGCCCAAGGTTTTGCCCTGACCTGCCTGGATTCAAACACAGGTCTCCCCACCTTGGTCTCCCCAGCTTGCAAGACAAGTGCTCTAATCACTAAGCCACAGGAGCTCTACAGGAATCCATATCTGTGATTCCTGATAAAGAATCAATGTATTTATTAACAACAACAACAAGAAAATTACATTTGTAGAGAGCCTTTCATGTCAGGAGAACATCCCAAGACGTTGAACAGTCAGTGGTGAGGCCTTAATGTCTAAACTGTGACTATATTTTACTGTGGGGCAAAACACCCTTCCACTCACTGGTGTTGTACATGTGGCTGTGTGGTACAAAAACTGATGGAATGGAGATCCCATTGCTCTGTTCCCTGAACCACACAGTGCCATGGAAACAATGTCAAGCTTCAGGCGGTTGGGAAACATAGCTGCAGCTCCTAGAGTTGATGCTGATTCAAAATGGCGTCCTGGCACCGAGCCAAGAGCGGCTCCATCACTTTTCATTAATATGGCAAGGCTTCATGTTTAATTCTAAAATGTTATTTTATGAGTTTGACAGTTGCAGAACAAATCCTGCTTACAATTTTTAATTTGCCAGAAAACAAAATCTGTTGCTTGCAAAGTCTTGTGCTTTACACAACTTTGCATCTAGGTGTCACCAATGTATTTTGAAAAGTATTGGGAGCCAGTGTTGTGGCTATGTTGTAGCCAGAGCAGGTTGCCTGTGCCAATGCTCTCATCCTACCTGCAAACCTGATCAAGTGCTTGGGTTCACATACTGCAAAGGATACCAATTGACAAGGCTGTATAATGGGGGGGGGGGAGACACTTAACAACAACAAAACAAAATTACATTTAAGGAATATATTGTAAATAAAAGTAACTGTTGGAATTATTTGGTGTTTTAAGTGTCTGCTCAGTTATTAGCACTCTCGCCTCTGGGTCAGAAAGTTGTAGATTCATGTCCAGGGACTTGGAGCTGATAGTCTCGGGACAGACACTCCAGTGCAGTGTATGTGGAGCACAGCTTTGCTGGGGGTGCATACCTTCAGCTATAATATTAAACAGGTGGTCTTTAAATAACTCATGATGCTTTTTTTTTGTAAAGAAGAGAGTTCCCCCGTTACCCAGATGAAAAAATAATTTGTCTTTCTCTTTGACTGTGGGATATTGCTGTACCAACTTGGCTGCCATATTTGCTTACAAATAAACAATAATTATTTGACATCACAAAAAACTGTAATATTCAAGACATTTTGATGTGAAAAGGCATTTATTAAATCGAGTGGTTTTTTTTTTACAGGTGAGGTAGCGTTCGAGAGAAAATACGCTGCTCTAGTTTGACGCTTTACATCAAATTCTAAACTTTGAACAATTTTAGTGAATGCAAATTTTTTTTGCTTCACTATCATAATTGTAAAGCACTGAGATCTAATTCACAATGTTGGCAATGAATTTGTGAAAACTGCAAAAATGTGCAAGTCTGTCTCCCTGAAATTCCCTTCAGACACTAATCTCAGTTTTGATGTGGAGTTAATGTTCCCCAGTGTTTTGAGGTGGAGGTAGGAAACAATAAGCAGAAAGCTTAGCTGAGTGGAGGGGGTTAGAGTAGGAATGGGGTAAGAGGAGAAGGTCAGAGAGATAAGCAGATTCAGGGTGTGGATGCATTTTTAGAAGACCTTGAAATTGATTTCCTGGGAAACAGAGACTGGAGGATACTATATGGATCAGTGTGTGATTTTTGGTGCAGTTGAGGATGTGGAGAGTAGAGCTTTGAATGAGTTGAAGTTTGTGGATGGTGGAGCTAAGGAGACTAAGGAGGAGCGTGCTTGAACAGTCTAAGCAGGATGGATGTCATGAAGGCATGATTGAATGGCACCAGTGTTGGGTATGAGAGGCAGTGGAAGTGTTTGTGGAGAAGGAAATGAATGCAATATTCTACAAAGGGTTTTTGAAGAATCTGGTACTTGATAGAACTGATTGACCAGAAGATGATAACTTGTGTTTTTATCAAGTCAGTGACCTGATCGTCCCTAACAAAAGGTACTGTTGTCATTCTGGTCAAGCAGTAAAATGAGTTTACCAGATCTTATTACAATTGTGATGTAATAAGTGATGTAATGAAAAGTGATGAAAAGTAAATAAGAAAATATTCAGGAATGTTCAGGAATGCAGAAGCAGTTGTGCACGGAAACCAAAACAATTGTTCTTTCTCAGAATACTTTCCAATTGTGGTATAGTACAGTGCTTTCACAGTATTTTAATACTCATTAACTCCATGTGTTTTAAAATAGGCTTACAGGATGTCATGCGCCTAAATTTTAAATGGGCAACGTTTATTTAAGAATGTTTGCTAACTTTTATGCTTGCAAACCCATGATATGAATCATTTCAGATGGATGATTGCATCTCTTATTTATACAACATAGTTGTGAAGCAAGCAGCACATGCTTTCTTCCTTGAAAAAATGTCTTGTAAAGTAAAGAGCAATTTTTGAAGTGGCTTTCAGCATTCAGACTTGTGTCCAATTTCTGAGTTTATATTGTGTTTGAGAGTGAAGGTTACTTCCTGCTCCTTCCAGTTCAGAAGTTACCAGTTTTAGAGTCTCGAATCAGACATCCTAAATATTGGGTTTAAAATAGGTGTATTATTTTATCATAGTGTTTGTGCAGAAGCACAATTTGCTGTGAGAGCTTTTGCTGAATTGCACCAAATATGTTCTTTGTGTTGTAAGATTGGAATATGCCTGAAATTCCCTCATACATCAAATTCCAATCCCAATTGTCTTTACCTCCACAGCTTACCATCTTCATATATTTGTTTCTCTCCTTCATTCAAAAATATTTTTGAAAATTCAAGTTCCATGTATTTTTGTTGAATATTATGCAAGTGTCAGGCACATATACCTATGCAAATCTTGCATTTATTAAAATGGTACTATCCACAGATATGGGGTCAACTTCCATATGTATTTGATTGACACCCAATTCTATCTCTGCCTACAACCTCGATTTCAGGCCCACTGCTGTCCTGACAGACTGCCTGTCGAACATTGAGTATGGAGCTAACTTCCTACAATTGAATGTCAACAAGACCGAGAAGCCAGTGCCTCTGCACCGTAGACACTGGCATCTTCAACTTGCATGGAGGCACACTGTGCCTCACCAAGCCGGTCAGGAACCTTGGTGTCTTGTTTGACCCTCAACTGTCTTTTCACTCCCATGTCCATGCCTTCCCATTCTGCACTCATGCACCAAGCTCCACAATGCTATCACCCCCATCCTCGCTTGACTGCACTGGCTTCCCATCACACAGAGGATTCAATTCAAGATCCTGGTCCTCACCTTCAAAGTCCTCCAACGCTTTGGCCCCACATCTCTGTGATCTCCAAACCTCCTACCAACCTGTCAAGTCTCACCTTCTCTTCAACCATGCCAGCTTTCAGTCCCGGCCCCACTTCCCTCCACCCTTCCCAATCCAGACCCCAGCTCGGGTCCAAAACACTGTCTTGGAACATCCTCCTGATGTGACTGGCGCTAAACAAATGTAATTTTGTTGTTGTAGTATTAATGCAAGGAATATTACTATTATTATCACTAAAACTGTAGAGCTGGCCAGATGCAATTCTGCCCACTCACATGCAATCAAACAATGTGCCATGCAATGGCTGCACGTTTCAAGATTAAATCTGAGATTGGAAGTGGAATGATTGGGCTTCTGCTTTTTGGCACCATCCTGGTAGTCACACTGAATAAACTCGAGGTTACAAAGCTGCTGTCAGCCTCCATTTTTGTTCTCGCTGCTGAGCGTCTCTCCTGTTTCCGATTGTGGAAAATGGTGTATCCATGCTGCTTCATGAAACACCAGTCTAACTCAAATTATTAGAAGCTTGCACATATTTTGCAGTTATTTTCCAATAAATGTCCCCTGGAAGACCCGAGGCAATGTTAAACGTTTGAAATGTGATAACGCCCTCAGATTGGCGCCACATTTAGTGTCTGCGGAATCACAATATATAACCGACATTAGAGTTTGATTGTAGTTCAACCAAGGCTCTAAATTGGTTGAGTGTGTGAGGGAACTTAATTAACATGTAGAGTTGAAATTACAAGACAACTGAAACATGCTGGGTTAATAACTGTGTGTGCTGTTAGTAATTCCCCTCCCTCGCACCATGGGGCTTTGTAACTTCCCCTTGCCTGTTCTCCCAAAGATGTCATCAGCACTCACTCTTCAAACAAATACATTTAAATAAAATCCAAGATGTAAAGTTGCTTAGAATTTCTTTTCAGCTGATCTTTCAAATGGTATTGATGATAATGAGACTCGCTCCAACTAAGGCACAGATTAAGTTATAGTACAGTTTAATTTATAAGTATAGTTTAATTTATAAGGCTCTTGTCTTTTAAATGATATTAAGATAAGTAGAAGGATTTCATCAATTCATAATTGTAGTTTTTCATTCAGTATAAGTTGAGATGTGTTTACTGTAGCCAGCTCGATGGAGGGATTTTTATTGCTTTCTCATTCTTCATTCTCCAATGTTCCCTCCCCTCTGTATTTGAAGGAGCTGGTCGCTAAAGGTGTGGGGTCAATGGCTCTGAGACTTCACCTGAGAAACCATCTTAATGTTTTGTTGGCTGGATGTTTCACTTGGGGCGTTGGTGGGGGAAAGGGATGGAATCAGTCAGGCTCAATGCTGATTTTCACTTGGGGTCTTAGGAAAATTCTGTAAAATTCTTAAAAACAGTCTCAATTTCAGGAGTTGGATTCCTACATTAGGCAGATAAACACTTTCTGAGCTAAGATGAAAATGTAAGAATTTCCCCAAATTTTGCATGATCTTAAATTGAGGTAATCACCTGAAGAGAAATTTCAGGCTTCTGATGTCCCGTTCCCAGGAGCTCCTAGGCCAGGCTGACACTCCAATGTAATATGGGGGGGTGCTGCCATGTCAGAGACATCAGCTTTCAAATGAGATGTTAAACTGATGTTTTATATGCCTGTTTAGGTGGTTTCCTGACATAGCCCAAAGCAAAGGGAGTGTCTCTCGATGTCCTGGTCACAAGTACACCAGCTTAAAAAAAATTATTCGCTCATTGGTTGTTTGTCAGACGTTGCTGTGTGCAAATTGGTTGATGCCAATCTCTACAAATACAAGTCATTATATTTCACACAAAACTTTGTGGAACTGTCTGAGATGTTTTGACATTTTAGGTGCTATGTCAACATCAAATATTATTATACTCTACCACATTGAATCATGACTGCTAACTGAGCAAATGAGAAAGCTGTGCTTTATTTTGTTGAAGCAAAGATTAGGAGAGGACAGAATAGCTCTTAACCCTGGGACAAGTATTCAAATTTCAAGAGATAAAAGGCTTGTGAAAAGGAACCTGATTACATCTCCTGCTAAAGCCCATGAAAGGATTTGTTTCTTCAGAGGCGGAGTAACAACCTTTGTTTTTATTAAAGGAGAAACGCAGGCTCTACACTATTTGTTCATAGCACAAGGCTCCCCTCCAACATTTATTTCCCTGTATCCATTCATTTTCATCACACCATGTTTTGTGTTTGTCAAGAAAAGACAGTGATCACTGTTGGATGATTGCGCACCCACCCACTGATTGGCCACACATGTTGGCTGAAATTGGTGGAGTCCTGTAGCTCTGTGGTCAGAGCACTTGTCAGCAGGACAAGTTTCCTTACTCCACAGGCCTCTATTTACCTAGCAGTAAGTAGGAACCCAGTTGTTAGTCGACTGGTGGATCGTTTTTCCAGGAGTAATAATTTCTTTAAAATAAATTGGTCATCTCATTCCACTACTATTTGTGGAACACTGCTGGGTGCAATTGGCTACTGTTGCCTTTTGCCCACAAAATATACAGACAAATCACTTTATTCCATGAAGCGCTTTGAGACATCCTGAAGACATGACAAGGTGCTGTATCAAATGCAAAGATTTTATTATAATTACATGGATGCTTTTCAGGTCCTTTGATTTTATTTTCTTCCCACATCTCCTGGAAGCTTTGTCAAGCTGGGAATACTGTTACATGAGTTCCAGATACAATTCAGGATCTTACCTAAATAGCTTTTGCCCACTACTAGATAGTGGGCAAATGTGTCTGATTTTGTCTTTCCTATACATGCTCCTCATTAAGGATAATCTCTTAAGTAGTTGTAAAACGGAGCAATGGTCAATTTTATCTCTTCCCCAACCCAGCCAACTGCAATATCCCCACCAATGCTTCCAATGTCGATCAGCTAACCAGACATTGAAATCTGAGATCCTCAAAGCAGAAGTCCAATGTGCAATAATGTTAATGTCTGGCATAACCATTGAAAATTATATTGTGAAAGGGGGTCCTTGCCACCAGGACACAAGTTAATATGTTAATCATCATCAGGTTGCTTTTATTTCTGTGATTGTTTTAGTATGTGTTAATTAACACTTCACCCAAGTCAATTTTCACCCTTTAGTTTCCACAGAACCAGGAGATGCAGCTGACTTTTCACCCCAACATTGAATCACAAAATAAATCCAGCAAAGAACTCCTCCTGTGTTCATGAAAACTGGTTAAACAGTCCCCTGTGTGACATTCATATTTTTCATTTTATTTTTCCAGTGGTAACAAGCAGTGTGCTGCCTTGACCTTGTGACAGGCTGCTAATGAGTGCTCGATTGGAATAAACGGCTGCTCTTAAAAAATACACTCTAACACTTTTTGTTATTATGAAATCAGTTCATGCAAAGAATTAGATATGGGAGTTTTCTGCACACTGGACAGAAGCTGTATGGATGAATGAAGTTTTCCTTTAACCTGACAAATTTTGACTTGCTCAGCGACTGAACTGCAGTGCTATAATAGCAGCTGCTGTACTTGGGCAGATTCAGCACTTTATTTTTTCTTTAGACTAGCATTGCTAGATAATAAATACTGTAGTTTACCCATCTTGTGTTCCTTCTGATGGGGCTCTGCAATCTGCTGCTTCAAATTATAACAAAACCTAGTGTTTGAAGAAAACATAAGAAAATATGAAATTAAAATCCCAACTCCCAGCACTAGTTGTCCGGGGTCTTGGGATATCCTCCTGACGTGACAGGCGCTAAACAAATTGCATTTTGCTGTTGTATACTGTAAAGTGAATTAACTGTATATTTTATAGACAAAATTGCAAACAAATGCCATTTTTTGACCCAGAGTTTTGCATTAAGGCCTTTTATTGTTTTGTTTTCATGGGATTTGCTTTCTGAGAAAAGTCCTGAAAGCAAAATATCAAAGTGTAATTACAAACTATCCCTCACAAAATTTTCAGGATCACAATTTAGTTGTTAGCAATTTGTTAGCAAAACAATTTCATTCGCAAAGCTGATCACAAACTGGAAATTGCCGGTAGTGCATTAGAGATTTCTGGTTTGGAAATCACACATTTTAGACCTTAATTATCAACACAAATAAGCCATCCTTCCACACTGCTCTTTGTTAATGTATTTCAAAGTACTACACTAATTCAGAAGCTTATTTTGTCCACCGTCCTTCCTTCCTCCTCTCATGGTGAGGTCTAAATACAAACTATCAGACTTAAATGGTATGTTAAAGTTGGGTGTCTTTTCACAGATAGGAAAGTAAGTTAGAGGAGGACCGACCCAAGTGATTGTGTGCACATTCAGTGTCTGATAACTGAATGGTATGGAAAGTGGATCCTAGGAACAGTCTTTGTCCTTTTATCTGTGGAAATTGTATACCGGTATACAATAACAATTTGCATTTAACTATAATGTCGTAGAGCACCTAGCAAAAGGGGGTAAAAATAAATCTTTTGTTCATTGTAAACATAAAGGTATTGTAATTTTATTTTCTACAATTTATTTGTTGTTAATAACTCAGTCATTTATCCAGAATATTGAACTGATATAGATCTAAATCGAGAGAATGCCACTTTAATGGTTAGGATTTTATAGCTAACTCAGAGAATTCAGAGTTGTGACTGCTAGTTAAATAAAGGTGCTGTATATTTGAACTCTTTGTTTCGATTGACTAACCACAGATACAGCCTAAAGGTTTACATTCCAAAGAGGCTAGTTGCAGCTTAGTGCAACGTCTTGTGAAACCGGGTCTCTTTATGATCTGAGGAACAAAGGAAAGGGAACGTCTTTATCAGGCCTCACTATATCTCTTTCCCAACACCCTGAAGCAAAGCTCCAAAACATTCCTTGAATTCAACAACCAGTGTCTATGTAATGTTTTGAAGTAATTTCGGCAAATTAGTTCTGATAATGGCTGGGAACAACCTGCTTCCAAACCTCTACCATGTTGGCTATCTAAGAAAGCTGGCAGTGCACATGTGTGTCTGAAATTATTCTTTCAACTGTTCCAAAGCATATGTCAGCTTTGTATGCAGGGATTGAGGGGCAATCAAAATACAGGTAGACCCCGCTTAACGAAGGGGTTAGGGACTTTAAAACTCTTCGTTAAGCGAAAATCTCATTAAGTGAGACTTTAGCTGTATTACTGTATTTGGCGGCAGCCAAAACGCCACCCTGGCCCGAGCCTCCCTGCTAAAATCAGTTTAGTTCCTAGCAGTTCCTAGCGCTAACATATTCGGTGAACAGGTTGAGCAGCCAAAAGTCTGGAGTTCCGGAATCCGGAATGTGATAAAAATTGCAGGAATAAAAACGCCAATCGTACCTGCTCCAGGCCAGGTCTGCACAGTCACCGCACTGAAATATCGCAATCTGGGCCCAGGCATTTCCTGACGCAGGACATGTTTCTTTCTTCCTCCCACTCCTCTCTTTCTCTCTACCCCCCTCTCCTCTTTCTCTCTACCCACCCTCGTCTCTTTCTCTCTATCCCCCCCTCCATCTTTATCTCTCTATGCCCCCCTAACCTCCCTCTCTATTCCCCCCCTCCCCTCCCTCTCTATTCCCCCCCTCCCCTCCCTCTCTATCCCGCCCTCCTCTCTATCTCTCTAACCCCCCTCCTCTCCATCTCTCTATTCCCCCCCATCTCTCTATCCCCCCTTCTCTCTATCCCTCCCTCCTCTCTCTCCCCACTCTCCTCTATCCCCCTTCCCCTCCCTCTCTACCCCCCCCCATATCTCTATCTCTCTGTCGCCTCCCCCCCATATCTTGACTTACTATTATTGAAGCCACGAAGCATCCTGCCGCTTAAGCTCCTCCCATATGGGAGGGGCTGCACAGCTTAACTGAGGCACGTAAAAGACTGAGTATGCGTTGCTGGGGCAACCAAAGAGAAGCTGTGCTCAAGAAGCCCGTGAGATTTAAAGTGTGTGTAAATATTCGTTTTAGCGAAAACAGCCTTGTTAAGCGGAGAAGTGGCACAAATAGAAACCCTCATTATAGTGAAGTTTCGTTAACTGGGCGTTCGGTAAGCGGGGTCTACCTGTAGTGCATAAATTCTGCTGTTTTAATTGGAGATCTGCTTTTTTTGGGGTTCTAGTGCTACCTTGTGGAGAGGGCAGGGTCGGCGCAAGGGTATATGGCGCCCTAGGCGAGCCTTCAGATGTGTGCCCCCTAGTAACTTTTGATAAGCTAATGTTAATACTAAAAATTAATACGAACGGCTTCCTTCATCTCCCCCCCACCCCCCGATAATGGTTGTTTTATTTGTAGTGTGCTTCGAGATATCTATACAGTATATATATGTATAATTATTATTTTATTTAAAAAGAAGTGAAGTAACCTCATTAATTAATTAAGTGGGTCAATAGTAAAGAGTGCGAGCAGCCTTGAGGGCAGGCTGTTAAAGTGAACTCAGCCTAACACCCTAAGGCCCTTGATGGTGTCCATCCGATTTCCTGTACCTCTGACCTCACCCCTTCCCTTCCATCCCGGAACCATGATAGTGTCCCCTTAGTCCTCACGTACCACCCTACCAGCTTCAGTATCCAGCATATCATCCTCAGACACTTCCGACACCTCCAACGTGACCCATCCACCAAACATATATTTCCCTTGCCTCCCCTCTCCGCATTTTGAAGGGATCGTTCCCTCTGGGATTCTTTGGTTCATTCCACCGTCAGCACCACCAGCTGCTCTCCTTCCCCTGGCACCTTTCCGTACCAGCGCAGGAGATGTCCTGCCCTTTCACCTCCACCCAGACCACTCTCCAGGGACCAAAACACAGCTTCCATGTAAGACAGCATGTACTACCACCAATGTAGTATACTGTATCCACTGCTCATGGTGTGGTCTCTATATTGAGGAGACTAAGTGCAGATTGGGAGACCGATTTGCAGAGCACCTTCGTTCTGTAAGCAATGTCAACCCTGATCTTCCGGTCTCCATCCTTTTCAATTCACACTCACATTCAGAGGGTGATGTCTCCATCCATGGTCTCCTGCGTGGTTCCAGTGACCCATAGTGAAAGCTTGAGGAACAGCATCTTATCTATCTGCAGGGGACCCAATAGCCCTCTGGCCTCAACATTGATTTCAGCCACTTCAGGCATAAGAGCTCCCCCATTACAGTCATCACTTTAGACACCCCTGGTGTTTCATCTGCTCTTCACCATCTCTTCATTCACCAAAACTCTTCTCCCCAGTTTTGTTTATACCCACCCCTTTTTGTTTCACACCGTTATCACCTATTTAACCCATCAATTAACACATTTTTTCCTTTGTCTTTCTTGTCCTGCCTCCTCCTCTCTAACTTGTCATTAAAAACCTCTTTCTCCCAACATGCCCCAGTTCTGACGAAGGGACGTGGACCCGAAACGTTGACTCACTTTCCTTTCTCCATGGATGCTGCCTGACCTGCTGAGTTTTCCCAGTAACTTCTGTTTTTGTTTCAACCTAACGTGTTGGCAGGGTGTGAACGGCACCCGTCTGATTGACGCGAGTGGCGACCAACGGGATGCTGGGTTGATGTGACTGGCGGGGATCATTAGCCAATCGATGTACAGAGAGCAAGAGTGGATGGGAGTTCAGGCACTATCACCCCAACTGTTGCAGCTATTAATATGCTGAACAGGGCCGGCGCCCCCCAAATTTTGGTGCCCAGGTGACTGCCTAGTTCGCCTAAAGGTAGCGCCGGCCCTGGGGGAGGGTGCTATATAAATGCAAGTTATTGTCGATTTGCTGGTGCGTTGGCAAAACTGCTCTGTTTGTGGGTGCATGTATGCATGCAGTATGTGATAGTTGTAGGAAAAGTTACCAGCGGCAGTGGAAAAGCAGGAGCCAAGTTTGGGTCACCACTTTACAGATTACTACTGTTCCCTCTGTTATAGTTGTAATGTCATAGATTTATTTGCACTTAACCAGTTTGGAGTTGGACTTTCACCAGGATTAGAAGAGAGGGGGTTTATTAAAATAGAGGCTGCTGATTTCTCCCTGATGTTTGCACCGTGTTGTATTGAGACATTTCAGCCACAAATTTACAGTCAATCAATTCATTTTACAGTATATTCTGTAAAGCGCTTTGAGAGGTCTAGAAGATGTGAAATGCGCTATATCAAATGCAAGGATTATTATTATTATTAGATAGATAGACTATGTAGAATAGACCCAGGTGATCTATTGTTTGTTTTGAACTAGCTGTATTTAACTGGAGCTGTTGCAAGGGTGCAACAACTCACATCAACAGCTTTGAGTTTGGTGAAAACGGACAACGGTCTAATCCTGATCCTGTCCTCACACAGCATCCACATGTGTATTTTTCAGTAGGGGTCCCTGAGTAGTGATCAGAATCAGGAACCCCAGCTGATTTATTTTCCCTTTCTAACATAGGAGCACTGAAGTCAAATGTCAAACCCTGCTGAGTTGCAAGATGATAACCTAGCTAGGATTCATTGCTCTTCTCTCTTTACTTGATCTCCAGCAAAGGAAGCCAAGGCCATATTGTTAGCGGGCAGGATTATTCCAGCTGCCATAACATAATTGAAAGGTTCCTTCCAACACAAAACCATTCAATAGAAGTATTGATCTTATTTGTTACTGTGTGGAAGTACCTGGATTCCTTTTTGTACCTAACCTTAGTACAATTGAAGGCAAGAACACCTAACATGGGAGTAAATGCTCGTCATGATCTGTGTCATTCCACAATAATGTACAACAAATAATAATAATAATACTTGCATTTGTTATGGCACCTTACGAATGATCCAGTATGATATACTTCACTGATTGAAGAGTGGCTTCAGACTCTTGTGTACCGTGCAAGCTATTTTAGAAAAGGTCATCACTGCCTGAAGACTTCATAAGTAATTTTCTCCCCTCATTTCTATCCTTTGCCAACTTTGCTTCAAGACCATGACTCATACTGTCGCTGCTCTACAGCCCAGACTGTCCTCTGGCTCTTTATCTAATTTCCAGCATCTATAGTTTTGCCTTTTATCTAAATTATTTTGGTATGACTTTGGATACTATTAGCGGCCATTCAGCTGCATGAGAAATCATAGCTGAACCTAATCTTGTTCTATGCTTTGTTCATATTCATAGTTTGTGAACAAAGTAGAGTATTTCACATTCATAGAGTATTAATAAGCAGTAATGGAGAAACATGTCTGATTTTTCTCATCAACCTGAGACATTGGGGGATATTAGCAAGTTGTGAAAACCATGTGTGTTCAATATGATGTGCCATGTGTACAGATGCCTTAATTGTGCAATCAACAGCGAATTGGCTAATTAAGGTGTCAGCCTGACTCAGTTTGTAGCATTCTCCCTGTCAGAACACTGTCCCAGCTTCATATCAGGACTTTGAGCTCATAAAGTCTTCTAGGCTCAAGCTTCTGGAGGGTGCATGGGGTTTATTGGAGGTGCAATCACTTGACTGAAACGTTAAACAGAGATCCCTGTCCAGGTGGACATTAAAGTTCCCACTACACAATTTTAAAAGAAAAGGGAAGTTCTCCTGGCTTCTGGGCTGATAATTCCCCAGATGAAATTGTTTATTCATTTCTTTGCTGTATATGGGTCCTTGCTTGCACAAATTGGCTGCCAGGTTTGCCTCTTGTTTGTCCGAAAAAGTGTTTGAAGCACTTTTGAGATGTTTTGACGTGATAAGGTGCTTCATCAAATGCAAGTTTTTTTTTATTAATCCCTCTGTGCATATATATTTACACACAAATTTGCTCATGGCGCATTCAACCACAAGTGTTTACTCGATTCACATATAGGGAACAAGCCTGATTTGTGTGACTCAGTGCCATGCAACACAATGTATTTACTACTGAAACATCACGGAAAATTTTGTGCTTGAGCTTCCCCAATGAAAGTCTGATTCGGTGAAAGATTGTTTTTTTAAAAAATTCAAAATAGGATGTGGGTGAGGAGAGATATGACTGAAATGAGGAGAAACCACTACAGGGATTTTATGAAATATTTTGGAGTTTTGTTTTCTTGCAGCATTTTAAACACTGTCAGAAATTTGAGACAATAAGTACATATTTGTCATGAAGCCACTCTAAAGGAGAAGCAATTGCAGCTTGTTTCAAAATTCTTTGACTAACTGTTCCCTTCCCCAAAATGTTTGGTGAACAGCATTCAGAATTCATAGTACAGTACTGTAGTGTGTATGTGGGGTGGACGGTGCTTGTGTCTGTATATGTGGCATACATGCCAGTAAACAAATTGGTGTGGACATTACTTATGCATCAGAGTGAAGACACCATTTGCTTGGATTGAATTTATGGATAACAGGTTCTTTACTGCTGGTACCCAATCAGCTGCGCAACATGAAGGAAGGCTCATAAATTGTAGCCACTACTCACTTATATGGGATAGAGTAAGGAACTCTACAGCTCTTCCCAGTATAATTGTATTACACACTACGTAACTAAGTGCTCTGTTCTTTTAATAAACCCAGTGTCATAAGCTATGTTGAAGAAGCATAGGGGAAACAATGCAACATGTAATATTATCCAAAACAAAAACAGAGAGCTGGGAAAACTCAGCAGGTCAGGCAGACTTTCCTTTCTCCATAGATGCTGCCTGACCTGCTGAGTTTTCCCAGCTCTCTTGTTTTTTTTTCAGATTTCCAGCATCTGCAGTATTTTGTGTTTTGTTTATGTAATATTATCATCTATTTGACCAAAAGCAGTTGCTGGTTATCACCAGCTAAGGGTGTTAGGTTAAATCCCTCCCTCAACCCAATTTGGGCACAATTGTGGGGTTGGATGCCAGCTCACATAAATGTAGTGTTCAGTGCTTGGTGTATTGCTTTTTCGGAGGTGTCATTCTTTGAATAAGATGTTTAAACCAAGTTCCCATCTGCCTGTTCAGATGGACATTGAGGATCCCATGACACAACCCAACAACAATATAGCAGCCTTCATGAAGGGTAGCTTACCACTCAAAAGGAGAAGGGAGTTTCTCATGTTTCCCTGGCCAACAGTCTGATGCATAAAAGTGGTGATTTGTTTAATGGCTGAAGTGTCGTGGAAGTAATGTGTGCAAATGGGCTGTGGCCTTCACCTACAAATTCAGTCACTACTCTGTAAATCATATGAACAACAACAAAATTACATTTGCATAGTCGGGATGACGTCTCAAGCACATCATCTTTTGTGAAGCACTTTAAAATGAAAATTTCCTGATGTGAAAGATACTCTACCAAATGAAAGAATTTTTATTAATATATCCAGATCAATGGATAAGGTGGTGCACTATATAAACAGTTAAAATGGTTGGAACCTTCTTACACTCCTCCAATTTTTTTTAATGATTGAATGACTCTCAGAAAATACCAGGCTTAAATTAGTCTGTATCGAAACTTAGCATCTGAGCCAGAGAGGACTTTCTCCACATGTTCTGTAAGTTAATGTATGATGGTGTATTTGTGATGTACATTGTGATGTACTCTCAAAGCATCTAGCCAGACTCCTAGAATGCCACAATATAATTTTGCACTAAGTTATATTTTGAAAGAATTTGGACCTCAATAGAGCACAAACATTGGAGCCTATTGCTGCAATTATTGTTTCATTGAGTAATTTTTTAAATAAGAATTTATCTCAGATCCTCATTATAATGAAAGAACTGTGGAAACATGAAAATGAGAATAAAGGAAGCAATTTTAATTTATCTTCTTTCTGCAAATTATTACTAAGGTTTTACTACCCTGTATTATATATGCTGAATTATGGAACAAGGACTGATGTGGTGTCCGTTCACTCCAGTCTGGATACTTGATGTCATGACAGGAATTACTTAAGAGGCTTGGTGAACGCAGCACTGACAACTGACATTTGTAAGCTCTTTAGTGTCTGGTGATGTGTGGAGTGAACTGCTTTATTACAGGCCTGGAGGTACAAAGTCACAGGGTTATATTTGCATATGGTACATGCTGGTGATTTCTGTGTGAATGATTTTTATGTGGTTAGTATGGAAATTGGCTTGAATTTCTGAAGGAGATGTCAATTCTCAAATCAAGGAAGTAGTGGTGCTTATACTGCCAGAGAATTCTGCCTTGAGGCCCAGGGTGTATGTAAGATTGACTTTTCTCTTTTCTTGGTTGGTTGCTTAATGCTTCATTATTCACCGTATGGTAGTCGCTTTCCAGTTTGTCGAAACGTTCCAGAAATTTTACACTGATTAATTTGAACTGCTGCGTTAAGGATGAATTTAGCGACATTTCACATTTGCCAATTTGACTTGAATTAAACCTGCCAAAGTCCCTCCAGTGGTGTTAGGGTACCAATAACCACTAACAGACTTCCACACACATGCAAACTAATTAATATTGGTGTGTTGCTGTGTTCCTTAGTTTATGAGAGTAACCTGAATGAAACTGTGCAGAACTACGGTAGTGGTGGGGAGAAGGAGTGTACAGCAAAATGGCTGATTATTTGCTGAGGATTTATAGTCGTGGATCAGCAAAGCTGAAGGCCTGAGAATACTCACTAATGTGAAGGAAGCGGTGGCCACCTGAGGCACTCTGAGTAACTAGCTGCTGTCAACCTGGAGTAGCTCAGACCAAATTATATTTTAGTTTGTCTGCACGAGCTTATTTACATTCTTTCAAAGAAGTGTTCCCGTGTGTAAGTAATCTTTTTCGTAGGGCTCCTAGTGTGTCCCTTAAGCAAGTTAATGCTTATATTTGTGAATTCACTTCCTTTCTTTACCCCTCCCCCACCTCCCTCCCCCACCACACACACCCTCCCTGCACACTAATATAAAAGGAATGACTTAAGTGGTAACATCTTCTGTTTTAATATATTTGTATCAAGTGCAAAGAAACATTTTATTATCTTTGTGAATTCATGATCCTCGTTCTCACTTTCAAATCCCTCTCCTGTCTCACCTCACTGTACGACCGTGTTCAACTCTTAACTACTTGACTCCTTTCGCTCGGCAAACATCAGCTTACTTGCTTCATGGCTCCCTTCCCCCAATATCTTAACTACTCTATTATCAGCCATTGTGGAGTCCTGTAACTCAGTGGTTAGAGCAATCAACGTGCTAGCAGGAGACCTAGGTTTGATTCCCGGAAAAGCAAAACCTTGGGCAAGTTTTCTTACTCCACATGCCTGATAATAATCCCTCAAGAAAAAAAAAAAAAATGTGATCACTCAATGCATGATTGTTTATTAGACACTGCTGTGCGCAATTGGCCACCTAATTTCTCCCTCAAATATACAGTCAATTCACTATACAGTATATTCTGTGAAGGGCTTTGAGACATCTCAAAGTTGTGAAAAGTGTTATATCAAATGCAAGGATTATTATTTTTATTATGATCCTACCTCTATCCTGGAGACTCTGATATGTTTCCTGCCTCACCACACATTTCTTTGGCTCCTCTTTCAGTCACCTCTCGCCTGCCTATCCCCGCTGGTGCAGCTCCCCCACTACTGTAAAAGCCCGTTTATCCGTGACCCAATCAATCGTATTCCGTATGATCGGCCCCTCAAAAAAAAAGGTCCCCATTCGATTAACCGGATCTTATCCGGCACAGTCGTTGTGACACATTTAATGAGTCGATTGTCGCAGGAGAGTACAATATGATTAGCTCTGAATGCTGCCGGTAGTGCACATCCGGGTTTGGGTCTTAAAGGGGCAATGTTTTTCCTCTCCAGGAGAGAGAGGGGGTGGGGGGAAGGAGAGGGAAAGAAGTGGGGTGTGGGGGAAGAAAGAGAGAGGAGTGGGAGGAGGAGAGAGAGGTAAGGGAGAGGGAGGGTGAGTTGATTAATTTAGATGGAAAATGAGAGGAGTAGAGGGGGGGTTGGGTTTGGAGCCATTGAGATGCCAGACTGACTGAGTGTGTGTGTGAAAGAGAGATAGAAGGAAGGAGGGAGAGAAAGATAGGAAAAAACGAGAGTACCCCTTTGATTGTGTGCTGTGTTTACAGACTGTAATCAATAGTTATTGCTTTATTGGTAAGTATCCATAAAATATTCTGTTATTATTTAGTCTATTATTAATATGATATGTTTAAAAAATTTTTTTTTTTTTAAGTTAACTATTTTTGTGTTGGGTTTTCAGCAGCTGGCCGCCCGAATATCCGACACATGGTTTAACCGGCATTGGCCAGGTCCCTAGGGTGCCGGATAAACGGGCTTTTACTGTATTTATATTGTTGAAGTAGAGTCCCATTTTTTAAAAAGAGAATATGATTTAGTACAAATATTAATAACCCGATCATTTTTTGGTCAACCGAGTACCCGATTCATAGAAACAAATCCCCATGCAAATCAAACTAAAAATTATACATATGCTATGTAGTTTTGTTATTTGTCTAGTATGGAGATGCTATCTTGTGTGGATGGCACCATACAAGTCCAAGTTATGGTTACTCTGTCTCCAGAGGGAAGCAACCTACTTAAGAGTTTAGCTGCAGGTTAGCAAAAACCAAGGTTTGGGCCCCCCACAATGTTTATTGGAGCATTACTGGAGTTTGACAAGCTAACCCAGTGGAGTTTACCATTGCAATATTAATGGTATGCAATATTAATTTCCTACTTAGAGCTAAGAAGTGAGAAGGGTAAAAGTGAGTTCAGAAAATATCTCTTCAAGTGAATTTCCATACTAACCATAAGTCATTCACACACACACATCAATGACATCCACTTGTGAAAATAGAAACATACAGCTAGGATGTTCAAAAAAGAAATACATAGTTACGGAGTAAAAAAAAGACAGAAGTACATTTGTTTAACGGCTTTCATGTCGGGAGGACATCCCAAGGTATTAAAGGGTATAGGAAAAAGGTACAGAAATAGGATTAGAAGATCTCGTAATCTAATAAATTGGAAGGGCAGACATGACAATGTGAATAGCCTCATAATCCTTTGGTTATATTAAAGAATATGGGAAGCAAGCAGAAGTGTGCAATTATACTAAATCACTCACTCAGTGAGAAAACCACACCAGAGAAGACTTGATGGGTTAAATGGACAATTTATGTTAGAATCATAGAATCTTATGGCACAAAAGGAGACCATTCGGCCTATCGAGTCTGTGCCGGCTCTTTAAAAAGAGCAATTTAACTCACCAGCTCTCTCCCCATAATCACGCAAACCCGTCCTCCCCAAAGAAATGTCTACCTCTCTTTTAAAAGTTGTTATCGAAATGTTGTAACATTCTGTAGAGGGTCATAATTGTGTTACAAAATGCATTCCATTTCTTCATTAAGGAATAAGGATAAAATCTGTTTGCAAACGATGTTTGACTTTGAAGAATGGCATTGGCCAAAGCCGAACTGATTGCGAGCTACCATCTTAAAATTCTGCTTCATTGTTTCCAGGCCGCAAGTGCAGTGACCCCCATTATAACACACTTCTTTATAGTGCAGATTTGACTATAAAGCAGTCATGTTGTGCATCCCATTTGCTGTTTGCTTCCTACGTGTCAACCTGCTCTTGCAGCTAAAGGATTGACTTCTGAATCATTAGGTCATTATTGACAACCCATTTTGTGTGCTGCACCTACTAGGTGCACAGGAAGTGAAATCAGCAAAGAACTGGTGACTAGAAAGTAAAGAATATTAGCTTCCTTTGCTTCAAAAATGACTTGACTTGGAGGCACTGAACTAAAAAACCTGGAAGGATTATCGCCCACACATAATGTCGCCACCAATTGTCCGAGGTCATGTGATATCCGCCATTTGGGTTGGTCCTCGACGCATCTCATCTCATGAAGGTACATGTATCTAGGTTTACATTCACTGTTTTTGTGTAATGATCCTGATACATAAGGTGAATTTAGGTAAAGCTCATCATGACATTCGATTCATCCATTTGACCGTTAGTTTTTCTTTGAATTTCAGATTAATCTTCAGTATTTTTTATAGTCTGAATCATACTCGTTTTGATCAAAATTTCAAGAGCGCTTTGTCACCAATGATCAATTTGACATTCAGTTATTACATGACTGAATTTAACCCCTGGAAATTCCTCCAGCCATCCTTAAATGAATTTTGTAGTGAATTATATTTTTATTAAATATTTATTATTTTTTAATTGTTTATCCGTGTTTCATTTAGGGAGGAGCACACCCATTTATTTCTTGGGTATGCAAAACTTAATTTTTTGTCTCCTCCATAATCCTCAACATTGTATTCGAGTACCACGCAATATGGCGCTTGACGGCGACACCTCAGTCTGTGCATTGTATGTAGAGATAATCCTTCCACGTCTTTTAGTTCAGTGCTTGGAGGTATTCAAGTTGCTGCCAATGTCACTTCCTGCACAGAGGAAGTGGTCATTTTTGCTCTTGGGAGCACAAGTGGAACAAGCCAGCCAGCCGCCAAGAATGCAGTAAAACCTGCTCATGCCTTCTTATAGTAAGGTTTGGGATGTTATGGATCTAAACTACAACTTCTGATGGTAGTCCATTGTAACTGGTGAAATATGTTTGTAGTTGGTTTCCTAACAGTGGTGAGGCTGCAAGGGCATAAAGTGTTCATGGTAGTTGAGAAGTTTTATAAAGAAACATCCATTTCTCCAAAAGGTAAGGTATGCTGACCTTCTGACACACTGTTGGGGAATGGGCTTTCCATATTGGGATAGCTGGTTGGATTTAGAATGGATGCAGGTACTTTTAAGTAGTGTGTCCCCTCCTGTGGCAACAATCGATTGTAGTCTGGTCTCCAGGGAGCTGAACTAACTACAAGGTGACATACCTGGCAATGGAATGTCAGAATCGAGCCACCCCTCTGTGGCAGTCGCCACTATCTGGTTTCTGAGCCAGGTGGGTCCTCAGTTTTCCAGAGCACTGTTGATGACAGCATAGCCAGCCTGGCTCATCGACAGCACCCAGAAGGGAAGACCAGTCACAGGGAGGCATTCCACTCCATTCCTGTTAAACCTGCAAGCCAAAGCTCTAATGTTGAGGATGGTCCTAGCTGGACACATGGGGGAAAAGCTTGCCAGACAGCAATATCAATGCCAAGTTATACGGATTTAGCTGGTTAGACTCCAGCAGTGGACTCTTGCCAACCTACGCCAAATACTTTACAGAATTGGGTAAGCAGGATGCATCCCTCCATAGAGAGTGCACTCCATTCCAACAATCTCTGGGAATTCCATGTGTAGGTGGAATGTATAGAAATCTCAGCTTGGTTTGGATATTTTTAATCATGGTGATGGATTTCTAGATGTGTCAGATACACGGCTGACCCCCAAAAAATTATAGGCTGGTGTGGTTGTGGACTGTGCACACATTAGCTCAGTAGTTAGAGCACTCGGTTTACAAGCAAGAGATCTGGGTTCAATTCCAAGCAGAGCGAAACCTTGAGCAAGTTTCAATACTCCACATGCCTGATAATAATCCCTCAAAAAAACAATAACAAATTGGTCATTTCAATCCATGACTGTTTCTGGGATACAATTGGCTGCCTTGTTTCTCCCACATATACAGTAAATTTACTTTACAGTATTCTGTGAAGTACTTTGAGATGTCTAGAAGATGCTATAACAAATGCAAGAATTAGTGTTATTATTGCCGATAGATGGCCTCAGCAGAGTTGAATATTTATGTACTGACAAGTGAAGAGAGATATGGAGACATTATACTGATAAAAAGACACACCACTAATGGTCGGTTCATTTACCGACGATGAGAACAAATACACCAGTGCCAATTGGTAGATTAACCAAATAATAACAACAATAATAATCGTTGCATTCGATATAGCATCTTAACACAAGTAACTAGAAGTCTCAAAGCATTTCACAAGATTTACTGCAGAGCATAGTGATAGTATTTGGCCAAATGTGGCAATGAACTTGCCACATCATCATCCTATAAAGGATGGAAATAAAGGATTTTGCTCCACAAAATCTATCCTTAGAAGGGCTGCCTCTGGTCGGCTGTTCCAGAGTATAAAAGAGGGCATCTGAGAAACAGAGAGTTACATCTCTTTAGCAAAGGGGGGATGATGGAACAACTCGGTAGAGCATGTTTCCCTTTAATGTAAACCACATATTCTCATTCACACACACTTTCCAGTTCCAAACACAATGTGACTGCTGAATCGATCCATATACTGTATCTGCAACATGAAGCCCCCACCAAGCAGTAGCAGTAGTAATATCAGCAGGGTGTCTGTGTGGTTTTCACTTGGAAATCTAAGCAAACGGGCTTTCACAGCCTTCTCTGCAATGATGTTCTGTCACAGTGTGCCATTTCACAATCTCTTAAATCATTTGATGACGATCACGGATTTATAAGATGTTTGTGCTGGAAAAAGCCAATTTTGAACCATCTGACTCTCATTTCATTTCTGTACACAGAGCTGCATTTTTTCCAGTAAGTGAGCAGATAGGATTTTGAAATTGGATTTCTATAGTGTTAGTTTATCAAGGCTGGTGCACGCTGCAATCTAAATATGTATATTACCATGGCAAAGGTGCCTTTGCTGTTCATCGATTGTGATTTTAACATAAAGTGGTGCTAAAGTCCAAATCTGAATTTAACATAGCCTGTAAAGTACTGAGTAAATAATATATTTGTCTAGTGACCCTATTGTCAGCTGCGTTATCACAAAAAGATGTAAAACAAATCTGCAGCTTCAGAATCAGAGCAACACAAATGTCCCACATATTAATGAGCATTTCATTGTTCCCCAGTCATGGTGGTTTGCAACAGCCTGAAGACCAGGTAATCTTTTATTTATTGTGTGTATACTTCAATGAGGCACCCTCTCATCTACGTGATTTACAACCTGTATTCACAAAGAACTTTTTTTTAAGATGGCAGTGCTGAGAGATTTCTTAATTACAAAAGTTTCATTGGTGGAAAGAACCTTTCATTTTGTGGTAAAAATATTGAATTGGTGCTTTCTCTATTTGACCTCTTCTTAGTATACTTGAGAGTATGGAATTGTGGGCAAAGCTTGAAACCCTACTGTTTCACATATGTCCATGTCATGACTTCTCAGTTTAAGAGAAATATGAAGCACATCTCCCATCATCGCCAGTGTATACACAAAATTCTGTTCATTTCTCTGCCCTCTATCAAGTCCAGAGGATCTAAAATGATTCATTTTCTGCCCACACTAAACATCCACACAAGGGAACTTTGTCATTGTCCTCCTGACGTGAAAGGGTCTCCACGTGTGTAATTTTGCTGTTCTTGTTGTGTTATTGCATATCAATTGCAATGGGAGTCCTGACTGTTTTAATCCCCTCCTCCTGCTATGCATAGGGAGATCAACTGATACAAAGACTACTGACATTCATGCACTTCTTTCATATAAAAACACACATTAGCACTGGCAAGAGATGAACCTGAGCATTGGCCAGTTCCTTGTTAGGAGTCCTGTAGCTCAGTGGTTAGAGCACTCGCCTTTCAAGCATGAAACCTGTGTTTTGAATTCAGGCAGGTTAGAGCGAAACCTTGGGCAAGTTTCCTTACTCCACACACCTAATCATAATCCATCCCCCCAAAACTATAATAAATTGGTCATTTCAATCCATGACTATTTGTGGGACATTACTGTGTGCAATTGACTGCCGTGTTTTTCCCACAAATATAGTCAATTCACTTTACAGGATGTTCTGTGAAGCGCTTTGAGACTTCTGGAAGAAGTGAAAAGTGCTATATCAAATGCAAGGATAATTATTATTACCATCTGAGCCATGAAGGGAATTTAAATTATTTGAATGTTTCCCTTTTAGATCATGGCAGTTTTTATTGGTTTTAAAACAATGGGTTGAAAAAAGAATCTCCACAAGAATAATAATAATCCTGTCTTCTAGTCGTCTCAAAGAGCTTCACAGAATATACTGTAAAGTGAATTGACTGTATATTTGTCGGCGAAACATGGCAGCCACTTGTGCACAGCAGTGTCCCACAAACAGTTATGGATTGAAATGACCCATTTTTTTTTGTGTGTGATTATTATTAGATGTATGGAGTAAGGAAACTTGCCCAAGGTTTTGCCCTGCTAGGAATTGAACCCAGGTCTTTCGCTCGTAAGGAGAGTTCTCTAACCACTGAGCTCTTCTCCACCACCAACCACCTCCTCTGCCCTCCCTTCCACGCCTCACCCATCCTATCCTTCAACTCTAACTGCAAGGAGATGCTGGATTTCCTCGAATCACAAATCAAGGGGATTAGTTCAGCCACTTCTATCCCATCCTCCACTATCTCCCCACTGCTTCTCTCCCACCCGCCCCCCCCCCCCACCATTACATATCTTCCACCCTATCTCTCCCCCCGCCTTCTCTGCTCTCCTCCGTAAATTGAAACCCACCACCTGCTCCGTTTACCCCATCCCCACCTCCCTCCTCATCTCCCAGCTCCATTTCCTAGCCCCCCTCCTAATTGATGTCATCAACCTCTCCCTATCCACCGGCACCATCTCCTCTAAAAACTGTTGTCATCACCCCCATCTTAAAAATAACCTTCTCTCAACCCATCCCTACTCTTTAACTATCGCCCCATATCCAACCTCCCATTCCTCTCCAAGGCCCTGGAAAGAGTCGTTGCTTCCCAGCTTCGCTCCTTCCTCTCCCGCCATTCCCTCCTTGAACCCCACAATCTGGCTTCCATGCTGTCCACAGCACTGAGACAGCCCTGGTCAAAGTCTCTAATGACATTCTTAACATCTGTGACCAGGGCTCTCACCCCAAGACTGTTTGTAGGATACTGCTGTGCTCAATTCACTGCCATGTTTTACCTACAAAATATTCCGTGCAGTGCTATATCAAAGGCATTATATCAAATGCAATGATTATTTTCAGTTCAAGGTTTCGTTACTCAGAATGGCAATGTCCTTCTCGACCTCTCCGCCGCCTTCGACACTGTCGACCATTCCATCCTCTCCTCCCTCCTCAATCTCCGCGGACCTGCCCTTGCCCGGTTCGACTCCTCATAGCCTATACTTTGCCTCTCATCGCCTATACTTTGTCGCCACCAAAGGTTTCTCTTCCAGTCCCCTCCAAACTGCTTGATCCCATCTCCCCCATCTTTGCCCGACACCATTGGCTCCCCATCATCCAGGGGATCCAGTTCAAGATCCTGGTCCTCACATTTAAAGCCCTCCACAACCTCACCCTCACCCCACGACATCCATGGCCCCCTATCCCTTTACCAACCTGCCCACCCCTTCTGTTCAGCAGGCTCTGGCCTGCTCCACATCCCCCCCACCCACCCACCCAACCATTGGCGGGCGAGTCTTCAGTCACTTTGTCCCCAAACTCTGGAACTCCACCCCGAAGTCCCTCCGCCTCGCCCCCTCCCTGGCGTCCTTGAAGTCTCGCTTCAAGACTCCTCTTCGATAGACCCACTGGCAACTCCTTCCCCTCACCCCCCCAACCCCCCCTCCTTAGCTCGGATCTGAAGCAGTAACTGTCCAGCTCCTTGGGACATCGTCCTGAACTGAAAGGCGCTATACAAATGCAATTTTGTTGTTGTTGTTAAATAATAGGTACCTTGCCTGAGTGCATGTACAGCAAAACCTCTCCTCCTCCAGGTGTCATATTACTGGGAGATCTGGAAAATTCCACTGCCCCACTAATCAGGTGAATTTCTATTCATTTTGTGAGTAACCTCTTTCTTTTTTTGTTAAAGAGAGATTATAAGCATTACTGCTGTTGCTGCATCAATCTGACAAATTGTGCTGACAACTCTGTTTAACAACTGTGGAAAACGCGAGTAAGCATCTGATTGTTTACTCCCAACATTCTCTGGTGACTTACAAGTCAGTATCCGTGCAACATCTTAAAAGAAAGCTTACACAGTGGGACTGTAGTGTAGTGTTCTCGCCACGCTAAACCATGACTTAGCAGCAGAAATGTGCAATCGTGAAGAGCAAATAATGGATCCAAAAAATGTGTAAAATGTGTTTATATGTCGGTACTGTAACCAGTGGATTTGCCTCTTTTTCATGACCATATATCTTCCACAAGGAATACATAGGTATCAGTGCTCAGTAACGCTTCTTAACCAGGTTAACAGGATTAAACGAGGAAGAAGTGCACCAAAAAGGTTGTTGGGGATTGAAAACCTGGATGTTGCAACCCATATTCTCAACTGATTCAATCCTGCTGATAACTGGATGTTTACCAGGCTGACCAATATAAGCTTTACTCTGATGTTATCCCCTTGCTGAAGCTTTGATGCACATCTTGGATCTGTAAGGATCTGATTCTTAGAAATCCATTACCAGTCCAGGTTTGCGAATACTGCATTTTTAGACCCATCTTTGAGTTTATTTACTCAATTGAAATAGAGTTGTTGCTGAGCATCAGGTTGCATTTCCGAATTGACCAACACATGAACACTGAAAAGAGTGGCCTATGAGGTAACTGGTACTTGTGCTACCTCTCCACCTCCTCAGTACAGGGCAAAGATCTCATCACAACACGAGATCCATATTGCTGCAATCACTTTCTTCGGGAATACCAGGGATAAATCTGCACTGTTGCATTTCCTTGGTGTTGTTGTGATCTATTGATTTTCAATATCAAAGTGGGAGGTGTCATCATGAACGAAACTGCTGTGAAAACATTATTACTGTAACGTGGCAACTTTGTGATGCATGGCTGTTCATGTTTGGCAAAACTTGTGCATGTTGTACATGCTGGAAAAGTTTTATGTTTCCTGATGTGTCCATTTGCCACAATGAACAGTCTGCATAGATTGCACTCCCTCGGGACTCCAGAGTAAGTGGGTCAAGCAGTAACAGACTGCAGTTGGTTTCACTGTCCCTAGGCTGGAATGGGTGAGGATTCCTTCTTGTAATTGCTTTGCAAAACTTTCCTTAATGGAAATTCTGTGTGTGTGTGTCCCTGGAAGGTGAGGTTAAGACAATATAATATATCCATGGATTCATGGGTGCACATTCCAACTCACTGAGTCAGTCTGGAACATTGATGTCTGTTTGACCCTCAACTATCCTTTCTATCACATATCCAAGCCTTGACCGACTCTGCTTTCCCCGACCTCCGCAACATCGCCACTACTCCTCCCCTTAGCACGCAGAACGCTTATTAACGCATTGATCACACCTGCACTCGGAATAGGCCAACTGCCTGCTTGTCGGCCTTCTCGATTCTTCCTTCAACATTGCAGATCATGCAGAACTCTGCAGCTCATGTCCTCCTGCACCAGGCTCCATGACCCTATCACCCACACCCGATTCTGCTGGCTCCCCATCACAATGCCTTCAAGGTGTTGCTCTACCTACCTCTGTAACTTGCTAGTCCCATATCAACCTGTCTGCTCCCTCCGCTTAGCAGGTTCTGGCCTGCTTCATGTCGCCTTCCTGCCTCCCTCCCCTCCCTCCCCCACTATTCAAGATCTATTTCAAGACCTACCTCTTTGACCATGCTTTCGTTCATCTTTCACCGCCCCTTCCCAGCTCCCACCCCAAAAATATTATCAGCGTTATTTCTGATTCTTTCTGTGTGGACCATTGTTACGGCACATTCCCCTTCTGTTGAGCTACCCAGAAGGTTAATGCTAACCTTGGATTTGTATTCCTGGATATTTCAGAACTTTTACCATTTGATGTTTTGAACAATGGTGTATATAATGGAGCTTTGAGCATGCATTTGTTGCAAATGTGAAAGGCTTGCCTTTCCTTGGATTGATCTCAGTGTGGTATTGGAGGTGGTAGTACAACTGTGGTCTGCTGACTCCCAGTCACTATACTGCAGGCACCACATCAAATTGGCGCCTGCTGTCTAACTCTGGCATTACATGCTAACTTAATGTCAATTTTGAGCCTGTTTGTGCATCCACTAAACAAGGCACAAACAGACGGGTTGGCCCATTGATGCAAAACAGTGGAGCAGAGCCACAGATTGTGTACCATCTGTCCTCACTAAAAAATGGTTATTGAAAATGGAACTCATTAGTTTTCATAGGCACTGCAGGGAAAACCAGCTCCGATCTGATCTCCACAGGCAGTAACCAAAACCAAAACATCTGGCAGCAAGTCGGTGATACTGCTAGCCTGCCCCATGCCCCCTTCCTGAAGCTTGGCAGTAATCTCCATTATTCAGAGATGGAGGAATGCCCTGGTTAAACTGGTATCATTACTTCTTGACAGATGAATGGCAGTTGAAATAAAAAGATTCATTGACACCCATGTAGACATTGCCACACATGGTAAATTCCATGTCCTTTGGATCAAGGAAAGGCAGAATTCTTCGGTCTGCCATTCTATACCACTGCTTTCTGTATTACTAAATCATCCTTTTATTCATTTGTAGAAACAGTCACTACACTGAGTAGTATATCCTGTGTAGCATATTAAAACATTTTGATGATGTGATTGAGCATTATATCATTTGCAAAAATCATATTATTTACTCCAATTTTTCTGTCTCTTTGTCCATGTGCCCTGATAATTATCCTAACATTTTTACTACTCAGGTATTTTGCACTGTTGTGTGCAATTGGTGGCTGCATTTTTGCCACAAAATATACAGTAAACTCACTTTACAGTATATTCTGTGAAGCACTTTGAGACATTTCACCTTTAAAGCCCTCCTTGATATTGCCCATCCTACTTCTGTGACCCCCTACCAACCTGTCCGCTCAGTGGGCTCTGGCCTGCTCCTTGTCCCCCGATCCACACCCCCACCATTGACGAGTGAGCCTTCAGCCACTCTGCTCCCAACCTTTGGAATTCCATCTCACAATTCCTCTGTCTTGCCCCCTCCCTAGCCTCCTTCCAGTCTTGCCTCAAGACCCTTCTCTTCAATGGTGTCATCCTCACCCCTCCGGTCCAAAACACTGACTGTCCAGCGCCTTGGGACATCCCCCAACGTGAAAGGTGCTATACAAATGTAATTTTGTTGTTGTTGATTGATTTCATTGATCCATCCTCAAGAGCCGCTGTGTCAATCAATTTCAAACACTGAGAACTCGCTAAGTGAAGAAATCCCTCCTGATCTTTACCTAATGTTTATTTTATTAATCTGAGAGGTGCCAAAGGTAAATGAGTTGCCCGATTTTTTTCCCCAAAGTTAAACAGATCAAGACGTTTCAGTTGACTTGATTTCCCAATCCCACGTTAAGTTAGTGGATGTGAGCCAGGGCACCAGTTGGATCTGCAACTTTGCTCATTGCTACTGGGATAGTTAGGGGAGAAGTACACATTTTTTTTGTTCCTGCCAATCATTATCCACAAATTCTTCTTTTGGATTGTGTCTGATAGCATTTATCGTTCATTTATATCTGTACTCTTTATTGACCTGTTACTATAACAACACAAAACTTACATAAAATAGTACCTTTCAAGTTGTGACCATGTCCCAGGGTTTGCACCCGAGCTGGGAATTGGATTCGGGAAAGGGAAAGTCTCATGATCCTTTAATTCTAAACATTAAAGGACATAATAATCCATACATTTGATATAGCGCTTCTCACATTGCGAGGTCATCCCAAAATATTTCACAGAATATACTGGAAAATGCAGTGACTATATGTCCTTGTGCGTGAATGCAGCAGCTAGTTTGCACACACTAGCAGTGTTCAATGAGCAGACAACATTTCCAATTTGGCATCATAACATAAACATGTTCCAAGTTAGCTGGTCTCAGAGTGACACGATAGCTATGACAACAACTGACCTAAGTGTCTGAGATTAAAGGAAGGAATAATCAGCTGGGGTTCTCACTCCTCAGGTTGAGAATGCTCAAAACGGAACAAGCTCGTTGAACCTAATGGGCTTTTCCTGCCTTATGGATTCTCATGTTCTTAGCAGGAATTAAATTTGATTGAAATGAAGGTGAATAGATCTATGTTCATACTTGCTGTTAAGCACTATATTCACTCATTATGTTTATCTTTCAGGGCTAAACCTGCATGGTGAGGTTATTATATCACAATTTCGTATCTTTTACCAAATAAAATCATTTTCTCAGTTGTTTTGAATTACATTCTGAGTTAACGTACTGTGGTGGATTTGCTCCAGATTGACTCCTCTATTTGTTGTTAAGTACTGTGAAGCTATGATCAGACTTAAATGTAAGCCAGTCCTGGTATGCCACACTGCATCATGCATGTCGCTAAAGTATCTTATTAGCAGCAGTGTTCTTGGCACTTCACCAGATTACAATGGCACTTTAACAGCTGCTGTGAGATCTCCCAGTGAAGCAATAGCTTCACATGTGTGAAGTACTACTGTAGTTTCTGAAGTTAAGGAGCAGTGGTGGCCAACTTGTATGGTCAGACAACAATATAAACATTCTCGATTTAATATTTATTGAATTATGCCATAAATTAAGACATATTTAATCAAGAAACACTGAAAGCACACTACCCGTCGAACACTGACTTACCTAGACTGGTGCGTAATGTGAGGGTTGCTACTTGATGTCCCTGTGGACCACAAGGTTGGCCAGCATTGTAATAGAGTGTCTCCCACATAGAATAAGATTAACTGGATATTTCAGGATTTGCTACCACATCTCCTTTCCTGGAGAATGTGAGTTATCTACAACAACATGCATTTATATAGTGTCCTTCATATGTGGCAGCATCTCAGAGCATTGGTAGAGCCTGACACTGAGCCTGGGGGAGAGAGTAGGTAACCGTTTGCACAGTCGAAGAGAAAGGTCTTCAGTTGTCATCTAAAAGAGGAGAAGAAGGAAGCAAGGCAGAGAGATGGGTTGGGGGGAAAGAGTTCCAAAGCTTTGGGGCGTAGTTGCTGAAAGCTCGTCCGCTGATGGTGTAGCTGATTGGAGGCAGTGGGTAATGGAGTGGTGAGAAAGCAGGTCAGAAACGTAGGAAGATGGTGTGAAGTCTCACAATTAAGCAACAGCTTCACGTGTTGAAGTACTACCATATTTTCAGATATTTTAATTTGTATAGTGAATTTGATTTATAAAAATATCTGCCCAGTCTAATATATACAATGTTTTGAATTTGATTTGACTTTTTCAGACACTAGTGATCTGTACATGCCCTGATATTCCTGCATGTTTTGTCAACAGACCCTGTATATAGATGTGTTTTCTTTGGTGTAAGTTTGAAGTGATTAAATTAAGCGCTGGGTTAGTGAGGTTAGTGCCCTGGTAGCTACAGTCAAATGTAAATGCTATGCAGCTACTGTACATGCAGCAAAGTCCTCCTTTTATGGTGTTCTGGCTGATCTGTGTGTGTGTGAGAGAGAGGAAGAGTGTGTGTGTGTGTGAGAGAGAAAGAGAGAGAGATTTAGAGAGGTGTGTGTGAGAGAGATTTAGAGAGTGTGTGTGTGAGAGAGAGATTTAGAGAGTGTGTGTGTGAGAGAGATTTAGAAAGTGTGTGTGAGAGAGATTTAGAGAGAGTGTGTGTGATGTGTGTATGAGAGGAAGAGTGTGTGTGTGTGTGTGTGAGAGAGAGATTTAGAGAGCGAGAGTGTGTGTGTGTGTGAGAGAGAGAGATTTAGAGAGAGTGTGTGTATGTGTGTGTGCATGTGCGTACATGCCAGGGTGGGTGGAGAAGCCCAGAGCTGCCATTGTAAATTGCTCTGGTGTAGATAGCTCTACTGTGAAACATAAACAGTGATTTGTCACTGACATCAGCCGAGCGCATTAATCTACCGTTTGTCATTGTTTGGTGACACTGGCTCAGCTCTGTGTGTGTGAGTGAGTGTGGGGATTCTACATACTCAAAATTCCTTATTTTTTTTACTGTACTTTGATTTTCCCCCCTTTCCTTCCCTGCTTATGTTAATTTTTGTCCCCAGTGTGACAGGGGTTTTGTGAAGTGTAGGCGGTTTGTCTGCATTGTAAGAGTCGAGCATTATCATCCTCACTAACAAGTACTCGAGGGACAGAAATGTAGATCAGTGTGTACCTTCTCCCAAATCAAAATGGCTCATAATGTGGAAAGCAGCAATACTGCCATGTTTGCTTGTTTATGGGGCTGGCCTGGTTGAAAAAGCAAAATGCTTGCTTGACTTGAGATGTACCGAAATGCAAAGCAACTTGAGATAGGTAAGAAAATTTGTTCTAGTTTCTCTGAATCTCAAAACTAGAAAATACAAAAGGCGATTAATCTTAAAGCAAAGGGAAATCAAAACAATCTATTTTGTTCTTAACAAGTCAAAAACAAAAATATTTTTATCTCGATTAAAATCATTTGATCAGTGGAGGTCCATTGTAAAATTAAATATCGTTTAAAATTTAAATTTATTATTGAACTGCTACAGGAACAAGATTTGCAAACAGTATAATAATGGTAAGCTCTAATATAATCATAATAATCCTTGCATTTGATATAGCGCTTTTCATGTCTTCAAGACATCTCAAAGCGCTTCACAGAATATACTGTAAAGTAAATTGACTGTGTATTTGTGGGCGAAATGTGGCAGCCAATTTCGCACAGCGGTGTCCCACAAACAGTCGTTCATTGAAATGACCAATTCATTATAGGTTTTTTGTGGACGGGTTATTATTAGGCATGGAGTAAGGAAACTTGCCCATGGCTTCGCCCTGATCTGCCTGGATTCGAAACACAGATTTGATGTTTGTAAGACGAGCGCTCGAATCACTGAGCTACAGGACTCCAATATACTCAGAGCTATCTATTTTTTAATCTCCACCATATTCCACTGGAAATACAAGAATTTATTATGATGTTGTTTGTCATTCTTGTTGTCTGCGAGCACTGAATTGTGCTGGTTACTTTATAGATCTGATTTGAAGAAACGTTCCCAGAAGACTCCCAAGTACCTTACAAAATCATGCTTTTACAGCCCACCCACAAGAATATAACATTTGACAGTACTTCTCTACACCTGGAACTTTGTTTGGGTATTTTTTCCTTTTTCCCTCTGCTTCTGAATGCACTGGAATCTATTGTGTGTACTTATAGCTTAAAATAGCCATCCTATTGTTACAACTTTATAATGGGACTTCCCATTACACAGACTGAATGAATCTCTTCTATTTTTAGGGATCAGGCTACGATGTGATCTCCAGTAACCTGCTGCTGGGGTCTGGTTCCACAGTACCAGCAACCATTCAGCATCTTGCACTAGAGGACATTTCCCAAGTCTGAAGATGGACAGTGAATGTCCGCAGGCTTTTCAATTATGGGGCACTATATTTGCATGCTTTAATGCAAATATAGTGCACTGGAAAATGCCCAGGAACATGAAATCTGATTCATTTTCTCACTAGCTCAGGAACATTCAGCATCTCTAGTGCTGTTCCACCTGAGATCACCTTAATCTGCACAGGCCAGTCTGTATAGCTGAATAGCACACCAGCCAGTTTATGATGAACGGAGCTTGTTGTGGTTGAATTAACCTAAGTGAATATAATTTCTGCTTTAGGAACGAGCTTGCTCTGAGCAAAGAGTGTGCCAGATGCCGTGTTATAAATTTTTACATAAAATTTTTTGTTAGCTTGCAAACATATTACTGTACTGTACTAGATTTTTTTTTACCAGATTTGTTAAAAGGGCAACAACAATAATAGTATTATAATCCTTGCATTTGATCTAGCGCTTTTCACACCTTCTAGACGTCTCAAAGGGCTTTACAGAATATACTATAAAGTGAATTGATTGTATATTGCCCAAGGTTTTGTCCTGCCTGGAATTGAACCCGGGTCTCTTGCTTGTAACGCAAGTGTTCTAACCACTGAGCTACAGGACTCCACAATCTCTCATGCTGAGACTGCTGCATTGCAAAGTTAATGTATAACTTGGGAAGTCCTATATCTCAGTGGTTAGCACACTCGTCTTACAAATGGAGACCTGGGTTCAATTCCAGGAAGGGCGAAACCTTGGGCAAGTTTCCTTACTCCACACTCCTAATAATAATCCCTAAAAAAAAAATTGATCATTTGAATCCCTGACTGTTATGGGACACTGCTGTGTGCAATTGGCTGCCGTGTATCGTCCACAAAAAATACAGTCAGTTCACTTTATAGTATATTCTGTGAAGCACTTTGAGACATCAAGAGGACAGAGGACGTGATAAGGCGCTATATCAAATGCAATTATTATCATTACATATTGTATATCTGCAAATACCAATTTGTCCCCTCGAAGGTAAAAACCTGCAAGTGGGGTGGTGGGGGATCGAAGGAGGGCAGGTTAAAAAAATGTTTATTCAATGAATTTTCTTAGAGCAGCCACTGCACTTTATTTCAAATGTCATAACAGCATTTTCTGGCGCAGGGATAGTCAAAGAGAAGTCAAAAGAAAGTTCTTTACCCAGAGAGTGGTGGCAATGTGAAACTTGCTACCACAAGTTGCAGTTCAGACAAATAGCATTGATGTATTTAAAGGGAAGCTAGGTAAGTACGTGACAGAAAATAGAAGGTTATGCTGATGCACATAGTTGAGGAAAGGCAGGAGGAGGCTTATGTGGAACATATATGCTGGTGTAGACCAGTTGGGCTGGATTGCGTGTTTCTGTGCTATATATTCTATGTAATTTTATCTTTGTAAAAAGCAGCATGATCGTTGCTGGTTAATTGATCTGAACCCCCACTCCCACCAAAAGTCCTACATTTTCAATATGCCAAATAATGTTAAACAATTGTTGCTAACTGAAGTGTGACTTTACTCTCATTGGAAATTAATGGACAACGTTTATTCTGTAATCAATATTTATTTTGAAATGAGTAAATGCCATTGCTAAGGATTTGAAAACAGTGTACACTTGTACACTTCATCATTTGCAAAGTTAGTGTCTACATGTCTTTTTGGTTGCTTGTTCACACCTTCAAATCCCTCCACGGTCTTACTTCCCTCTATCTCTCCAACTTCCTTTCCCCATATCAGCCTGTCTGCTCCCTCCGCTCGGCTGACACCGGCCTGCTTCAGGTCTCCCACGCCACCATTGGCAGTTAGGCATTCAGCATCTCTGTCTCAGACTGCAGGAACTTTATCCCGCAATCCCTGTCCTGTCTGAAGACCTTCCTCTTTGACTGTGCCTTACAACAACAGCAAAATTACACTTGTACAGCGCCTTTCATGTGAGGAGGATGTCCCAAGATGAAAGGCCTTACGGTTAAAAAAGGGAATTTCAAGACAGATATCAGGATGTGTTAATGACTGGAGCAGGTTAACAGTGAGGAATGGTGGTTGAGGCCAGGATGCTGAACTCAATTTACAAAGAAAAACAGGCTGATTCTGCGATGGGTCTGTGGTGGATTGAATGTTCTGGCAGAATGAGATTGGTTAGGCCGAAAGGCCTTCTTCATCTGAACCTCACTTGTGATCTATTGAACACACAAAATAACTGCATTTACCAAACGGACAGTTTTTTTTAAAAAAAACGTTTAATTTCCAGTTTGTGACAAATACAAAGCAAATCTTGTTTGTGAATATTGCAACTGAAACCTCAATGTAGCTCTCTATCCTCTTGGCCAATGGTTCAATCCTCAGCTGTCTCCTTCATTTCTTACATTCAGTCCCTGATCACGGCCACTATTCTTTAACTTCACCACATTGCTTGTCTCCACCCCTATCTCATCCCAAATTCTACTAACATTTTCATTAATAATAATAATTGTTGCAACAGTATAGCATCTTTCTGGTCTAGTAGATATCTCTAAAATGCTTCAAGATTTACTGTGATATTATCCTATGTGAAGGATGTTATATACATAATAAGCATAATACCCTATTATAGAAGTAATTTTTGTGCTGAAGTCTTTGGTGCTATGGAATCTGCCCTTTTAACACTGGAACAATGCTGCACCTTTTGCACACACTGGGTTGTTTTCCTATGTTTTCGAATATTGTAATAAATAAATATGTTTTCAGAAAGCCTGGCTGGAGCATCAGTAATACTGTCACATCCGTCAGTATGACTAGATGGATGATGTCCTGCTTGAGTTAATAACGAGCAATACTTTTTAATCTGCAGTTTTCTCTAAAAGATAACTGTTTACATTGATTCATAACCACCCTCATCTGGTTTACAGTGTTAGACTCCTTGTTAAAACTTTGCAATACTTGACCAGGGAGTGGAGAAATTGGTTGCTAGATATTTCTTAACTGTTTTTTCAACAATTTTCTCCACTTCCCCAATCAAGATGACCTGATGATTTTTTCCCATCTTCCTGAATGTATTACAAGCTCTTTGGTCCTATCTGAAAGCCATTATATAAGTTCTTACGTTCCTGGACAGCAGGCTCCCTCCAGCACTTCACCCATGTGGTCATTACTCATGTAACCATTCACACTTACAGTTATTGTCTGATGGATAACAGACTGACTGGTAGGGGAAAGGGGCTGGTGAATTCCTCAGAGTTAGTGTGTAATCTTCATGCCAACTACCATATAACTATATTTTACATATAAAATAATGATAATAATAATCCTTGCACTTGATATCGCATTGTTGAGACATCTCAAAGCACTTCACGGTACAGGTATATACAGTACTGTAAAGAGGTGTGGCTGTGTATTCTATGGGCCAATATAGCAGCCAAAATGTCCCATAAACAGCAATGAGGTGCATGACAAATTTTATTTGAGGGATTGTTGTTTACCACACCAGATAAACTCCCTTATTAAGTTTTGTTATTTTTCTGACTTTAAACTTTTTGTGAAATTTAATTGAACGAGTAAATGAAATTTTGTAAAATGAGAATGGAATGTTTGCCAACCTGCTTGTTTGTATGGATGAGAATTACCAAGTGCTTTTGCAATGTTAGCTTTTAAGTCTGGATTCAAGGAATGAAAATCAGAGGGAGGGAGAAAGAAATATGTTTCAGGATCGTACATAGTAAACAAAGGAAATTGTTTCCACCGAGCTTCAAACAACACAAACATATTGAGAAGATTTGGCTAAAACGGTCTGGTAGATGTTTTGCATATGTAATCCATGATTTCACTCACCAGATTCAAGTGCTTGCATTGGGTTCTGTCTGCTGAGTAATGATGTGAAATTATGTAGATATCATTTCATATATGAGTGTATTCCTCCCAAACACAAGCTATAAATTCAGACTTGCTATCAGTCGGCATCCAGTGAGTCCTTTCTGGAGCACCAAAGACAATAGTTTCATTGAGAGTCTGGTGCAGATTGTTCACTTCCATCTATCTCATCTGGGTCTGCTTTTGTATGTGTACGTAGGGCTGTATACAATAATAATTACCAATAATCCTCACATTTGTTTTAATAATAATCCTTGCATTTGATAGAGCGCCTGATTATGTCTTCCAGACGTCTGAAAGTGCTTCACAGAATTTACTGTAAAGTGTAGTGACTGTGTATTTGTGGGCAAAATGCGACAGCCAATTGGAGGGATTATTACCAATTGGCTAACAACCAGGTAAACAGAGGTGTATGCAGTAAGGTAACTTGTCTAATGTTTCACCGGCCCAGGAATCAAATCCGGGCCCTTTTGCTTGTAACCCTCTTGCCTGCTAACCAGTATGCTACAGGACTCCAAAAATATTGTATTATACTTCTCATACTTTATATTCTGACTTACTAACACAATCTGCATCATCCAGTATAGCTGGTGTCCCCATTCGGCTAAAATAGCAGTACCAGATTAAGCAGAATCAATATAGATTTAATATTAATCCTTGCATTTGATATAGTGCCTTATCACATCTTCTAGACATCTCAAAATGCTTCATAGAATATACTGTAAAGTAAATTGACTATATATTTGTGGGTGGAACGTAGCAGTCAGTTGCGCACAGCAATGTCCCACCAACAGTCGTGGATTGAAATGACCAATTTTATTATTGTTTTTGATGGATTATTATCAGGCGTGTGGAGTAAGGAAACTTCTGCATTCAAGGTGCTAAAATACATTGTAGTACTTATGGTGCAGATATAATATTTCTGGTGATGTCTACATGAGCAAGGCAGCCTCCACTATACATTCACTTCTGCCAGTGCAAACTGTACCACACAGTATTTTCAATCATATCTTTTTCTGAGTCTATGCCGCCTTCATACTGCCAATCCACTTTACTGTGTCCATGGAAATAAGTTGAGTGTCCTAATTGCTCTAATCAATTGGTAGAAATCTCACCACAGTGGCCTTTGAATCATGGGTGTGATGATCTGTTATTTCTCCTCCCTGCCTCCCCAAATCCAGGTTTGTTTACAGTGGACTGCTTCACCACAGTTCAGCATTGGTATATCCACCCAGTCAGTAACTGGCAGTACCACATGGAAAGGCGCTGTGCACGCAAATTGGTTGCTGAATTAGCAGCTGTTTGAATTAAAAATAACTCCTAGAAACAGAGCAGGTGAATTCATTCTGGTGCCAGCGGAATTCTGATGCCAGGTTAGAGACAGATCACAAGCAAACAAACTTGGATTCCCGCCAACCAGTGTGAACAGTCTCAATTCCCCTCTGATTTACCGTTCTGCCTGTCAGCCTAGTAGTTAAAATGTGCTGTGAATAAATATGTTTTTTGCGTAGAATATGAATGGCTGGGATAAAGGTTTTAGTTACTTGCGTGATGTCAGAGGATACTCAGGGCACACTAGTCGCACACTGAACTGGGTATATAAGTCTCGCTATCCCTGAGTAAGGAGAGGAAATGCAGTCAGGATTCTGGCTCCTGCTATCTTCTGGAGAGTTCACTTGTATGGTCATGGGGGGTGGTGGTGGTAGGAGGTGGAGAGGTGGGTGGGTGGGGCGGAGGGCAGTTGGCAGCTGTTTTGGCTGTCCTGTCCTTCATAGTCAATTAGCCTGGTGACACTAACCGTCTAGGCTTAGCTTGCAAAGAATAGTCATGGGGAAATGTACCAGACAGTGTCTAGCATGAGTGAAACTACATTGAAGTTGAGCCAACATCCCAACATCAATGCAGACAAATTTCTAGGCGGGATTACTGTGAAACAAAATTCAGGGGCTGGAGTCCTGGCTGATCTGATAATAATCCTGATAAGAAGCCATTTGCGCACAGCAGTGTCCCGCAAACAGTTGTGAATTGACTGAACAAATTATTATTGTGGTTTTTTTGGGAGGGATTATTATTTGGTGTGTGGAATAAGGAAACTTGTCCAAAGTTTTGCCCTGCTGGGAATTGAACCCAGGTCTCTCACTTGTAAGGCAAATGCTCTAACCACTGAGCTACAGTACTCCACAAACTTTCTCTCTCTGGGATACTGCGACTCACTGTTAGCTTGGCTCTAAAATTGGCAAACAGCAAGGAGCAGAAAGACAACACACAGCAGTGTTAGACTGCACAACTTGGTCTAACACCAAACTATACTATTGAATCACTGACCCATTGTTAGGGAACCTGGATTATGATTTTTAATTTTTTTTATTAAGGCAGCACTTTCAGGGTGTATAAATGGACCGATAACCAAATCCAGAATGTTTCTACCTGGTTAGGCAGTGAGCTTCATTAACCAAAACTCCCAAAGATTGGAGTGGAAATAACTTTGCTAGTGGAAATAATTTTAGCCAGAGAAAATAACATTCAGCTCTATTTGTAATGGGTTGAAGCAAATCAGGGTGCTACATAATCCTGGTACTATATTCTGTCTGTCCCTCCATTGGCTGAATAATGATTTACAGGAACAGATTTCAGCAAGTAACTCATGAACTCTGACGCAGGAAGCAGCCTATCCAGCACAAATTGTATTGTGTTATCATGTCCAACATTGCTCAATGGAAAAGGAAAATGTTCCCAGCGTGAGGTTGAAGCCTAGAGTGCACCCTGAGGAGAGGCTTCTTACATTGGATGCATGCATCCAAGCCCTATTCACTATATGTTCAGATTCTAATGAGTTGTTTATTATTGTGTTGACTGCTTGCTCTATATAAAGTTTTAGCTCATGGGTGATACCTGTGTTTTTTTTTTAAAAAACTATTGCTTGAAATATCTTACAAGCTGCATCTGAGATTTTATTTGGACAATTCACCAGTTTCAGCCAATATGCAAAGTATTATACAAAAAATGTTCTATAGTTTTTATTTATTTATAGGGAATTATTACCCCTGGAAAAGTGATCTGCCAATCAGCTAACAATCAGGTTCCTACTTACAGCTTGCTAAACAGAGGCGCCTGTAGTTAAAAAAAATTCCCAGCGTTTCACCCTTCAGGGAATCGAACCCAGGTCCCTCGCAATGCAGTATAATGCACTCCTTTCCTTCCCACTGGGAAGGAATTCACTCCATTCCTTCCCACTGGGAGAACACCAAGCCCTAGTTAGCTGCCTCTTTGCTTGTGGCACATTTAGAACTGGAAACTTGTCTTGTGGGGAATTACGGGCATACACCATTCTGTGGCAAACTGATTAGTCCGGAGCATCTGCTATTCTATTCCATATACACAAGGAAAGCTGATCACTTCACTATGTTTATGTGCAATCAATGTAATAACGGTGTTTGTCAAATTGATGTTTCTTTACTGTGATTGAAATCTCACGTAAACACTTTCTATTGATTTAGCCTGCTGAGATTTTATTGCACCATTATGAGTTGAGTTTTACTGCATCAGAGAAGTGGGCGACTCACCCTCACATTCTGCCCATCCCTGAGCAATTGTGCCTGACCTTTGCTCTGTGCATCTCCCATGATGGTACAGCTCAAATCAAGCACTCACCATATGAGCGATTTAGCCATACACTACAGATTCACTTCCCATTTGAGTACACACCTCCATATTTTGAGAATCTGTCAACTAAATTGAGAGTGAAAGTAAGCTTACAGCTAGTTTCATGTAGTAATGCATTATCACATTGAGCACATTATGAAATCCACTAATTTTACTCCCAATAGGTGATTCGATTTGGGCACTGATTTATTTTAAATCTAGTTTTTCTTTTCTCAATTCCTCTTAAGTTCGTTGATGACTCTTTGGTTTGGGTTATCTCTCTTTGCCTCATTCTATCTAATTTCCTTTGAAATGGAAGATCATTTTCTCTGGGAAGGAGGAGGTGTCCTTACCCTACATCCCTAGTATGCCTTCGGAGTTGAACATGTCGCCAGAGAACAACAACAGCAACTTTGATTTATATAGTGCCCTCCACACTGGACAGTGTCTCAGAGCGCTTCACAATAATGGATCCCAGGAGCGAGCCAGGGGCAGGGAGAGAAAGGTGACCGAAGGCACAGGCGACATGTACGCTGATGACACCCAACTCTATCTCTCCACTTCACGTTGTGACCCCCAGTCCCCCGATGTTCTGTCAGCCTGCCTTTCGGACATCAGGGGCTGGATGAGCACAAATTTCTTGCAGCTGAATGTTGACAAGACGGAGGCCATACTCCTTGGCTCTCGTCAACGTCTCCATTCGCACGGCTCTCACCTCCTCCACCTTCCCAGCCTGCCCCTAAAACTCACCGAACCTGTGCACAACCTTGGCATCAGGTTCGACCCCCAACTGTCCTTCCTCCCCCACATCCGGTCCGTCACCAGCACTGCCTTCTACCACCTCCGACGGTTCGCCCATCTCCGGCAATACCTCACCTTAAAAGCCGCCGAAACCTTGGTCCACGCCTTTGTCACCTCTCGGCTGGACTATTGCAACGCCCTCCTCGCCGGTCTCCCCTCCACCACAATCCACAAAATCCAGCTTATCCAGAACTCTGCCGCCCGCATACTCACCCGCTCTAAGCTTCGCTCCCCCATTACCCCAGTCCTTGCCCGACTTCACTGGCTCCTTATCCCAGAGAGGATCGACTTCAAGATCCTCACCCTTGTTTTCAAATCCCTCCACTCCTCTGCACCCCCCTATCTCTCTGATCCCCCCTCCGCACAACCCAGCACCCGCTGCCTTCGTTCCTCTGGGTCTGGCCTCCTCCATGTCCCCCAAGTCCTCCGCTCCATCCTCGGTGGCCGTGCCTTTAGCCACTACGCCCCGAGGCTCTGGAACTCCCTTCCTCACTCGCTTCGCCTCGCGCCCTCTCTTCCTAGTTTCAGGTCACAGTTGAAGATCTTTCTCTTCGACCTAGCTTTTGGTCACCTTCCTGCCCCTGTTCCTGGCTCGTTCCTGGGATCCGCTACTGTGAAGCGCTCTGAGACGCCGTCTGGCGTGGAGGGCACTATACAAATCAAAGTTGTTGTTGTTGTTGTTGTCTTTAGCCGAGACCTGAAACAAGGAAGAGAGGGGGCAATGCAAAGGGGTTTAAGAAGGGAGTTCCAGCGTCTAGGGGCGTAGTGACTGAAGGCACGTCATTTTCCTAACTCTGAATCTTGCTTGACTTGACATCAGATGTTCACTCCAGAGTGAATCCTGGAAGAAAAGCCATATGTCATTTGTGCAGAGGTGAATAGTTGATCTCCGGTTAACCAGTTTGATTGACAGATTTAAAAGGTTTCCTTCCTTGTTGACTTGGTGCCTCTTTGCTTTGACATTGTTTTGTTTTTCATTTTGCTGTGCTGTGTTCTTTTCCAGTCCTGACCTATTGCAAGTACTGTTCATTATCCCACTGGCATTTTCTATTTTACCAATTTTTAGATTTGCTAAGAGGTTAAGCTCAGCGCTCATGTTCTAAGTTTTTCACACAGATCCTGGATGTGTGTTTTGTACAAACCCTAACAGTAAGTATGATGAACAGTCATAGGTATCCTTAACAATATGAACATTTGTATAGAAGTGGAGATTAGAATTTCAGTATTGGGTCAGTTTTAAATGGTTCATTCAAATGAAGCAAAACACCCAGAGCTGTGAAATGCTAGATTTGCTATCCAAACCCTGGATCCTTGATTGCAAAATAGAATTAATTATAAGACTATCACAGAGGGTTGACTCAATTCGGCATGCCATTGACAAGGTCGTAACCTTGGAGCCAGCTCAGCTCAAAGCAGATCCCAATTCCCCCTCCCACCCCAAGTTAGCCACAAGCTGGTGATTTGATTAGAAAAAAGGTGCTAGTTATTCTTGATTAGTTTATATGATTTAATTGTTCCAATAAACATATTTTAAAAATATAGGTTAACAAGTCGAGCAGTGTGTTGGTGCTTTTTATTTACCATTTAATCAGAATGACTGAACGCACTGGGTCCTGATTAAGTTTGAATGCACACCCATACCATGATATTGGCTACCAACCCAAAGAGTATTTCACAAGATGCTGGAACATGTGACTGGGTGTCAGCCTATTGTTTCAGTTAGTGCTGCTGGAGTCTCCACTATTTTAGGTGCTGAGCGTCGAATTTTGAAAGGCATAAAAATCAGGTATTATTTCAGATTGTAGCTGAAACCATGATTGAATCCTAGTAATAGATTCTGACTGCGATATGCCGGGAAATTGGAAGCGGTGAGCTGATTGAAAGATCAAACTGTGAATTGGTTATCCTGCCTTTCCCAGAACAACGCAGGTTCATTGCTATTATTAAGACTTGAGAGCGACCTGCAGTGATTCGGTTTGCTCTGGCACTGAAACCAGGATTTGAATTTGAAGCAAGCTCTAGGAAGCCTGAAACGTGGGGACGTTGGTTTCCTATAGGTATGTATGATAGAGTGGAGGGGAAATGTGCCTGATTGTCACTGATGATAATTCATTATACTGTACCAGATGGGTTAACTTGGCTTAGATGATATAACTTTTGTCTCTGAGTCAGAAGGTTATGGGTTCAATCAAGCCCTATGTCGTGACTTGAACTCATGTATTCTAAGCTGATGCTCCAATGTATTGCTGGGTTATGTGGCAGTGCCAGATGTATTGTCCTTTGTATAAGACATGAAACTGTCTATCATACATATCAATAGGAAAATCCCTTGACACTATTCAAGAAATATTTCTCCCAGTGTCCTGTCAAACAATTCCCCCAAACTAGTCATATGTTTTGTGGTTGTTTTTGGAACATTGCTGTGCAATTGGGCTATATCGTGAAAGGCGCTGTACCAAATTCAAGGATTATTATTGTAATTATTTCATGGCTTACTGCATTCTCCCCATCTTATAAATGTTAAGCCTGAATATGGACTAGCAGTTTTACCCGTGGAATATCCTGTGATAAACTTGAAGTGGTTATTATCTTTTGTTGTAGATGTGCTGCGTTTCATCAGCAAAGTAGTCACTTCACAGTATATTCTGTGAAGCACTTTGAGAGTCCCGAAATGTGATAAGGCATTATATCAAATGCAGCGATTATTATTATCAGGAACTAGGAGCACAATGGCCACTGTTACTGGCTGTATCGCCTGCTGCTGACAGAAAACAACAACCCCAAAATGGAGTGGAACCAACTATACAATACAGTTTAAATTGATGGTTTCATTTAAAAGATTGCAAAGCTGGATCTCAGCCTGGGGTTCGCATAATGATTGCAAACACTCGGGTTTTATTCTCATGGCTTATGATCTTAACTGAATTCCTTGGCGAGATTACTGCCTGGTGGTCATTTGTTTTATGGCTGTTTGTGGGACATTGCTACGTGCAATTGTGTTTGCCTACAAATACACAGTAAATCCTGTGAAGTGCTTTGGGTCGTCCTCCTAACGTGAAAGGCATTGGGAGGACGTGTGCGATAATTTGGCTGTAACATTCACATTAGTGGGGACCTGCCCACGGACCAGGCACTCGGTCCATTTGATGAGAGAAAACATCCCTGTTCTTGCTTCTGTGGGTTGAAGTCACTGACTGTATCAGACACATGCTGCAACATAAATTCAACAACGTTTACTGAGGCTGGCATTTCTAGTAATTAAATTAGGACACTTGTCTGCAAAATTTGGGCCTTCAGGTGCAACTTCTGTGAATTCAACATTATTCTTTTAACCCTGGTTTAACCTGTTATGAATGGCATGGGTTGGTAATTTACTGTTCCAGAGTCCCAAAATTCACCCTTTCTTACCTTTAAGACTATTTAAGAATGTGCTGAATTTTAGAAATATTTAGTCTGTTTGGAAGCTAGATTCCTGTGCAAAAAGCTAAATTTTCAAATTTAGAACTGCATTTCCCCCAAATTGCATGGTTTAAAATCTTCAAACAATTCTTTCAAACACAGATTCGATGGTTTTCTTTTAGGAAATAATATTCTGGGGTATAGTACAGTAAAAGCCCGTTAATCCAGCACCCTCAGGACCTGGCCAATGCTGGTCAAACCGCGTGCCGCATATTCGGGTGGCAAGCTCCCGAAAACCCAACAAAAAAAAATATTTTAAAATATACCATATTAATAATAGACTAAATAATAACAGAATATTGTATGGATATTTACTAATAAAGCAATAAATATTGATTATAGTCACAATACAGCACACAATCACAAGGCAAACTTCTACAATGGCGGACAGAAGAGTTTTTTTCTTTTTAAAGGGGCACTGTCAGTATTTCCTTTTTCTTTAAATATCTTTCTCTCCTTCCTTCCCCCTCTCTCTCTTTCACACACACACACACACACTCAGTCAGTCAATCTGGCATCTCAATGGCTCCAAACCCAACCCCCTTCCACTCTTTCCCCCCACCCCCCCACCCTTTCCCTTTCTCCCCCTGCCTCTCTCTCCTTCTCCCACCCCACCAAAACAGTGCATAAGCCCACGATACCGTTCAGCTACACAGACAATACGTAGCATCTGTCAGAGAGAGAGAGAAAGAAAGAGGAAGAGATAGAAAGAGAGAGGGAGAAATAGGGAGGGAGGAATGAGAGGGAGAGAGAGAAAGAAAGAAAAAGGAGAGGGAGAGGAAAAACAGTGCCCCTTTAAAGAGAAAAACCGGAAGTGTCACTACCGGCAGCATTCAGAACTAATCATACTATACTCTAGTGCAACAATCGACTCATTAAATGCGGCACCGTGATTGTGCCGGATAAGATCTGGTTAATCGAATGGGGACCTTTTTTTTTCAGGTGCTGGTTATACAGAAGTTACAGTTGATCGGGTCACGGATAAACGGGCCTCTACTGTACATAGGTTGTTTGGAACGTATGTGCATAAGACCACTGGGAAGTTAGAGGGCAAACCAGATGGACCATGGTCTTTTTTCCTCTAGTATTTCTTTTGTTCTTATTGATATTACAGCCAGCATTTGTAATATTTTAGGCTTCTGGTTTACTTCACAGCTATTATAGTAATAATAATCTTTGTATTTGAATGTGCCTTATTGTATTGAAATGTCATGTTTGATCTGGGGGATTGTTGTCAGGATACCGGGAGAAGCTCCAGCCTCTTTTCAAATGTACAGGTGGACTTTTATGGTCCACCTGAACAGCTAGACAGAAGCTCAGTTCAAAATCTCACGAGTAGGACAGCATCCCTGACAATCCGGTGCTTTCCTCCTGACGTATAAGGCACTATACGTGTAATTTTTTTGCTGTTGCAGTTGTAATGATAAAGTGCTCTTCCAGCATTGGTTTATTTTAAACCAGATGTTTGGGTACAGATGTTCATTAAAAATAATGATAATCATTACATTTGATATAGCGCCTTATCACGTCTTCTCGACGTCTCAAAGCACTTCACACAATACACTGTAAAGTGAATTGGCTGTATATTTGTGGGCGAAATGCGCCAGCCAATTGCGCACAGCAGTGTCCCCACAAACTGTCATGGGTTGAAATGACCAATTTATTATTGTATTTTTGGAGGGATTATAATTGATGACACAGTGCAGGAAGGTGGCTTAATATAATTAATGGTGAGGCATATCCTTCAATGGATATTCCACTTGTGTAGAGTTTTATCTTGGCCACTGGAAAACTTCTCTGGTAGAGAAAAAATGTGGATTTGGAAAGGAAATGAGAATATCTCAAGACAGCCTTATATTCTTAAACCAATTTCTCTATTCCAGCTTCGAGAGCAAGACACACCTGGAATGGCTGTTCTAACTGATTGTCTGTTTGGCAAGTCTTGGAGGAGAATTAACTTTCTTCGGTTTAATGAGACTCGCTTGCTTGGCTCTTTTCATTGTCTTGGGGCATCCTCTCGATGTGAAAGGTGCTATATAAATGTAATTTTCCTGTTGTCTTCTTTTCCCCATAAAGCCAGTGCTTTATGGGGAAAAGACTATTTGACTTTCAGCTGTCCATCAATCCTCACATCCATGCCTTGTTCCATTCAGCTTTTCCCATGCCTCAACAACATTGCCTGAGAGTGATGCAACCTCTCTTCGCAGGCTACTGAGACCCTTATCCAGGCTTCTATCACATCCAGACTTGACTATGCTGGAATTATCAACTCTTCCCTGCACAATTCTGTAGCTCGTGTCCTCTCCCACTTAAGGCTCTTCTGGCTAATCCTCCCACTGTGCTTGCCTGTCTCTACTGCCTCTTGTTGTTCATGAATTTTATTCCACGTTGTTTCTAGGACATGATTATTTAGATTAGCTGTATTATTTTGCCTTTGTAAGATTCACTTTATTTCCGATCAATTTATATTTTGGAGAAGTGCTTGTGAATGGCATGGCATAAATATTATTATTGCATTGTAACAAAGAAGTAGATGCTAAGGCAAATCATCATCTTTCTGCCTACTGTGCTCTGATAATATCTGGTGTGGAGGATGCTGTATACGTGCAAGTTGTTGTTGCACTGTGGCAGCTGCAGGCTGCTCTCCCTACCTGGTGCGTTTTATGCTCAGAATCTAGGGATTCTGGTGTTGGGTGGCAAAGAAGATGCTGTCATTTGGGTGAGTGTTAAACCAAGACCCTGTTTGCCGGTTCCAGTGGTTCAGGTCAAAATCTCATGGCACTGTATCAACGAAGAGCAAGGAGTTTTTCCAAAGTATTCCTCACTTATCACTGGAAAGTAGGGTCCGGCGATATATCGATAAAACCCGATATAATTTTCATATCGATATGCCGATATAGACATTTCAAAAATATCGATATATTGAAAAAACGATATATCGAGGTAGAAAATCGGGATGCGAGCACACTGAACTACAAAACCCAGAATGCTCATCTCTATACACAATGCACAGACCGAGGTGCAAAGCCGCCATATTGTATTCACTGTCCTCGAATACAATATACAGGTATGCAAGGGCTGGGGGGGTGAGAGAGACGGGTGGGGGGGTGAGGGGGAGAGAGACTGCTGGGGGGGGGGGATGAGGGGGAGAGAGACGGCTGGGGGGAGGGGGAGAGAGACGGCGGAGGGGAGGGGAGGGAGAAAGAGACGGCTGGGGTGGTGGTGGGGGAGAGAGACGACGGGGGTGGGGGGTGCGAGAGAGAGAGAGATGGCTGGGGGGGGAGGAGAGGGGGAGAGAGACAGCTGGGGGGAGAAAGACGGCTGGAGGTGTGAGAGAGACGGCTGGGGGCGAGGGAGAGAGAGACGGCGGGGTGGGGGGTGGAGGGAGAAAGAGACGGCTGGGAGGGTGGTGGGGGAGAGAGACGACGGGGGTGGGGGATGCGAGAGAGGGACGCCGGGGGGGGGGGGGGGGGAGAGACGGGGTGGATGTGATAATATCTATATACAGATAGATAGAGATGGGGGGGATGTGAGAGAGGGAGATTGACACAGAGACACACAGACAGAAAAACACAGAGATGGAGAGAGTGAGAGACACAGAGAGAGAAAGATATTTACCTCCTGAGAAGATAGGCCCCTAATGCGCGCGCACTCCGAATGCGCGCGCGCATGCGCAGTACGAAAAAACGGAAAGTATCGATATTTCGGTATATCTCAATATGAGCCCATCGATATATCTAACCGGAAAATTTTCCATATCGACGGACCCTACTGGAAAGATGAATTGGTCATTCATCTCACTCGAGTGCTAACTCAGATTAGTTGTCATATTTGTTTGTGGTAAGCTTCTACGGTTCAAGTAACTGCTGCATCAAGTGCAACTATTTTCTTTCACACTTAGGAAAAGGCAAACCCTTTGTTTTTAGCGCTGGTATTGAGGTTCAGCAAGGTGAAATGTGAGAACAGCCAGAGGTGAGCTAATTCAATCATTCTTAACATCCTCTGCAGGATAGTTCCATTCCATTGTCCTCCCCTACCCCCTACCCTGTGTTAATTCCTCATCTTGAATTCAATTGCTGCACTGGATCTGCACACAAGACCTGACATTCACAATTAGAGTGATTGCCAAGATTCTGTTCCCATTGCTCTATCCCTCAGCTATTCTTGCCATTGAGGGATTGGGTCAGCATGCTGTCTTCATCACATTATGTTGTGTAAATTAATAATAATGATGATAATAATCCTTGCATTTGATATAGTGCTTTTCACGTCTTCTAGACGTCTTAAAGCACTTCATAGAATATACTGTAAAGTGAATTGACTGTATGTTTTGTGGACGAAATGCGGCAGCCAATTGTGCACAGCAGTGTCCCACAAACAGCCATGGACTGAGATGAACAATTTTTTAAAACTTTTTGAGGGATTATTGTAGAGTAAGGAAACTTGCCCAAGGTTGTGCTCTGCCTAGAATCAAACCTAGGTCTCTCACTTGCAAAGCAAGTGCTCTAACCACGGAGCTACAAAGACTCCTATAAATTGCTGATAAAATCCAGCTTTTAAATAAAGTCTTTTATTTTATATATCCTGGGAGTGTAAATATCTGGTACACTATGTCACTTGATTACAGACCTAGTGGGAGCTATACCTGGGGATGTATAGAGCTGGCTTGAGCTGTGTGATGATTGGTAATATTTTGTGAAAAAACTTTCCAAGATGATTACTCAAAAAGAAGGCAGTAGTAAATCGGAGTTGTTAATATTTTGGGGTCAATATCTTCATGTATTAAAGGACAATTGAAGTGGAGCACATAAGAGACAAAACTTCCCATTCAGTTTCTGACCAACACCAAAATGAACTCCGCAAACTTTATATAATAACAACAACAACAACAAATTACACTTATAAAGAGCCTTTCACGTTGGGAGGACGTCCCAAGGCGCTGCACAGGAGGCGTGTGACCCGAGCTGGGAGGGGAGTGTACGGGAAGGGGTGAAACACGTAGGAGAGGTTGAAAAATTAGGGGGGGAACAAAAGGCACGGTCGAAGAGGAAAGTCTTCAAACCGGCCTTGAAAGAGGAAAGGGAAGAAACGAGATGGAGGGATTGGGGGATGGAATTCCATAGGGTCGGAGCAGAAAAACTGAAGGCCCGGCCTCCGATGGTGGGGCGGTTCGGGCGGGGGGCTTGGAACAGGCCAAGTCCTGCTGAACAGAGGGTCCAGGTGGGCTTGTAGGGGGAGAGTAAATTGGTTAACTAGGGCGGGGCAAGGCCGTGTAAGGCCTTGAAGGTGAGGACGAGGATCTTGAACTCGATCCTCTGGAGGATGGGGAGCCAGTGGAGACGGGCGAGGGTGGGGGTTATGTGGTCGCAGAGGCGGGTGCAGGATAATACACGGGCTGCAGAGTTTTGGATGACCTGCAGCCTGTGAATGGAGGAACTGGGGAGGCCGACGAGTTTCCGTAGTCCAGCCTTGAGGTGATGTACGCGTGCACGAGTGTTTCGGCAGCGTGGGGGGTAAGATAATTGCGGAGCATGGCAATGTTGCGCAGGTGGAAGTAAGCGGTGCCGGTCAAGGCACGGATGTGGGGGAGGAAGGAGAGTTTTTGGTCGAACGTGATGCCGAGGTTCCTGACTGGCTTTGTGAGGTGGAGAGTACAGCCTTGGATGTTGAGGCTGGCAGCGCCCGATGTGCGGAGGCTCTGGCTTGAGCCGATCAGGAGGGCCTCGGTCTTACTCACGTTCAATTGGAGGAAGTTGTCCCTCGTCCAGGACTCAATGTCGGACAGACATGCTGTCAGAACATCGATGGTCTGGGGGTTGAGGGATGAGGCAGAAAGGTACAGCTGGGTGTCGTCCGCATACATGTGGAAATTTACCCCATGTTTGCGGATAACATCGCCCAGAGGGAGCGTATAAATGGTGAAAAGGAGGGGGCCGAGGACAGAGCCCTGAGGGATGCCGTGAGAGACTGTGCGGGGGTTTGAGGAGAAACCGTTGGAAGATACGAAGTGTAAACGGTGGGTCAGGTAGGAATGGAACCAGTCAAGGACTGTGCCTTGAAGGTTGAGGTGGGAGGAAAGACGTTGGAGGAGGATGGTGTGATCGACTGTGTCGAACGCAGCAAACAGTTCAAGGAGGACAAGGAGGCAGAGGGAGCCCTGGTCACAGGTGGTTAGGATATCATTTGTAACCTTAACCAGGGCAGTTTCTGTGCTGTGAACAGGGCAGAAACCTGAATGGAGGGGTTCAAGGAGTGAGTGAGTTGAAAGGAAAGAGCGGAGCTGGGAGGCAACCACTCTTTCAAGGACCTTGGATAAAAACGGGAGGTTGGAGATGGGTCGATAGCTTGATGGTTGCGACGCATCTAGGGAGGGTTTCTTCAGGATAGGGGTGATGGTGGCTGTTTTAAGGGAGGTTGGGACAGTGCCTGAGGAGAGGGAAAGGTTGATGGTGTCAGAAATGAGCGGGGCCGGAAGGTGGAGCTGGGTGCGGAGGAGAGGGGTGGGGATGGGGTCCAATGAGCACATGGTGGGTTTCATGGAGGTGATTATTTTAGTGATTGAAGACGGGGAGGTGGGGATGAAAGTATGAAGGGGGGGTTAGGTGAGGGTTGAAATAACGGATAGAGGGGCGGGGGTGGAGGAGAGGTGGGGGGAGGAAACCGCGGAGCGGATTCTCTCTATTTTGGACTCGAGGAAGTCCAACATCTCCTCGCAACGTTCCTTTGAGGAAAGGATCTGCGAAGCGAGACGGGGGGGGGCGGAGGAGCTGGTTGATGTTGGTGAAGAGGAGGAGGTGGTTGTCCTTCGCTTCCAGGATTATCCTGGAGTAGAAGGCTGATTTGGCGGTGGCTAGGGCGGAGCGGTAAAATTTGATGCGGTCCAGCCAGATTTGCCGGTGGACCGTGAGGCCAGATTTGATCCAGGGGCGTTGAGCTGCTCTCACTTGGCTTTTGAGGGAACGGAGGTGAGTTGTGTGCCACGGTGATGATCGGGAGTGGGAGACGGTTCTGGTGGTGAGGGGGGCCAGGGTGTCGAGGGTAGTGGAGAGGGTGTTATGGAGGGCGGTGGAGGCGGAGGATGGGTCGGTGCAAAAAGAGTGCCACAGGGGGAGGAGGTCGGAGGTTTCGAGGGCAGAGGTGAAGGTTTGAGGGGGAATCTTCTTCCAGGGCCGGTAGAAGATGGTGGTGGGTTTGGAGGTGAAGGGGGAAGGGATAGAGGTGTTTAAAGAGATGAAGAAATGGTCTGAAATGGCCTTGTCGGTGATGGTGACGCCAGAGACATTGAGGTCTCGGGTGATTACCAGATCGAGCGGATGGCCGTGGGTGTGGGTGGCAATGTTAATGTGAAGGGAGAAGTTGAAAGACGAAAGTAAAGAGGAAAATTCAGAGGAAATGGGGCAGGAGGGGGTGAAATGGAGTTTGAAGTCGCCAAGAATGATGAGGCGATCAGAGGAAGCACAAAGGGAAGTTAAAAGTGAAGAGAAATCTGAAATGAAAGTGGGGGAGGGTTTGGGGGGGGCGATAAACTAATGGGATTTTGAAGGAATTGTGGGAGGAGTGAGAGAGGGTGAGCTGTTCAAAAGAGGGGAAAAAACCGGAGGAGTAGGGGGATAGGGCGAGGGATGTCTTTGAAATGAGGGCCACACCACCGCCATGACGGTTGGGTCGAGGGGCATGGTGGAATGTGTAATTGGGTGGTGTGGCTTCAACGAGGGGGAAATTGTCGCCTGGGGTGATCCAAATCTCCGTCAGGGCCATGATGTCAACGTTCTCATCAAGGATGAGATCGTTGATGGCCAGGGTCTTGTTGCAGACAGAGCGGACATTTTGGAGGCCGATGCGGAAAGAGCAGTTGGCCGAGGGGTGTGAGGGGGGGCTGGGATGGTCGGCGGGGAGGGTGGGGATCTGGATAAGGGAGGAGAGGTTGACCCCCTGGGTTTGTGTCCGGTGGGGCTGGCGGTGATGGTGGGGGACAGTGCACTTGGTGTGGCTGCTGTTGGACAGCCAACGCCGAGTGCCACGGTGAGCCCGACGGAGGATTCCGAAACTGGAACAAAGGGAAGCGGTGGAGCACATAAGAGACAAAACTTCCCATTCAGTTTCTGACCAACACCAGAATTAACTCCGCAAACTTTATATAATAAATACCGGATAGCAATGCATAACTTATAATGTGATCTCACCTCATTGCTCAGGGTGACTGATAGACATGACTGGAGCTGCAATTATTCTTTGTGATGTTTGAAGCACTTATTAAGAATATCAGCCACAGATAATTGCTGAATAAAATATCTAATATTCCATACATTTTCTAAACAGGTTTTGTTGCACTCTTAATTGAGGCCAATTATTGCTGAATAATAATAATAGTTCTTCAACATTCACATGCTCCCTCGTGATGAAATCATCTGCAGACATGTGGTCAACATCCGGATGACACCCAACTCTATCTCTCTGCCTCTACACTTGACTGCAGGACCACTGCTGTCCGGACAGAATGTGCATCAAAACTTACCAATCCGCTCCGGCCTTTGCCAAATCGTCCCTTCTTCTCTAGGATACGACAACAACAAAATTACGCTTCTAGAGCGCCTTTCACGTTGGGTGGATGTCCCAAGGCGCTGAAGAATAATCCTGGAAGCAAAGGGCAACCCTAGACTGCTGTTCTCCACCACAAACTGGCTGCTCCACCCTCCATGCCACACCTCACAGATTCTTTCCTCTGATTCCCACTGCGAGGAGATGTTGGATTTCCTCAAGTCCAAAATCGAGGGAATCCGCTTAGCCATCACAGCCTTTCCAACTTCCACCTCCCTCCCACAGTCCCAACTCCTACCCATCCCTCCTTCCACACCTTTGAACCTGTCTCCGCCTCCTCCGTCATCACCACCATATCCTCAATGAAGCCCACCACCTTCTCCCTGGAACCCATCCCCACCCCTCTCCTTACCTCCCATCTGTACCTACTTGCTCCACTACTTGCCGACACTATCAACCTGTCCCTTTCATCAGGCATTGTTCCCACCCACCTCAAAACAGCCATTATCACACCATCCCTGAAGAAACCTTCCCTTGACACATCACAGCTTTCAAGTGGTTCTTTCAGACTGCCTGCCTGTTTGACATCAAGTCCTGGATGAGGGACAACTTTCTTCAGCTAAACGTCAGCAAGACTGAGGCCCTTGGTAGTTTGGCCTTCAGCCTTTTGTGCATTAGGATGAAAATTTGTAAGGTTGCAAAAGTTTAAACACTCACTTAATTTGTTTTCCTTTTATATCTAACATAATGTGGGGCAGCAAATGAGGGTGAATGAATACTCAACCTTTAAAATAGACCAGGTATTTCACCACCGTGTTGCATTCAAAGTCTCAGTTTCCATATTTTTATGCCAAAACATAAAGTGTGATTTAAATACTGTGGCAACTTATTGAGCAGCAGTTGTACATCTCATACCCCACCAATGTAAAACATTCCAACAACGAGTGACAGCATTTTCCACAGTGCAGGAAATGCCAGAGGTTCCACTGTGATATTGAATGATTTTTTAAAAATCAATAAAATAATTACTTCCATTGTGTCCAGGTAAGGGGAGGAGTAGAATTGTAATTTTCAATAAAATCAACTTGATCAAGTGAGCATTTATTCGAGAATGGTTATGTGGTTCATTGTCTATGTAAAGGATGCAGCACCGGGAGTGGTTGTTTGTCAGGAAATAAATGACCAAGTGACACTGGGCATTATTATTGTGCTCAAGAGATGGTTTGTCAAAACTACTACTCCATATTATATAATGAATTCACACTGCACATTTAGTCCAGGGCATTTTTATATAGAAATATGTATCACCCAGATATATACATAATATTTGATCTACAGGCCAACCATTGTAGTTTGTAGTGTACTGTCTTTAGATATTGCTACTCCAATAATAATCCATCCCCAAAAAACTAAAAGCCTGTTTATCCATGACCCGATCAACCAGATTGCTCGACCCCCTCCCGAGACGATTCCCCATTCCAGCAATCGCGAGTATGCTCACTTTCGGCCTGCGTGCAATGTGTGCGCAAATACACTTATTAAACACGAACTTCAAAGTTTTTACCGATCGGTTAAAAAAAATGCATTTTTAACTGATCTTTTTACCGAGTGTGCTTGAATCTTTATTGATAAGTAGCCGTACAATATTCTGTTACTATTTAGTGTATTATTAATATGGTATGTTTTAAAATAAGATAATTTTTTGTGTTGGGTTTTCAGCAACTTGCCGCCCGATGATCTGGCACAGTCAGTTAGTCGACCCCCCCCCGGAGCATGTCAGATAAACAGTCCTTTACTGTATAATAAATTGATCATTTCAATGCACGACTGTTTGTGGGATACTGCTGTGCGCAATTGGCTGCCGTGTTTCGCCCACAAATATACAATCAATTCACTTTACAGTATATTCTGTGCAGCACTTTGAGACATCTAGAAAGTGTGACAAGCACAATATCATATGCAAGGATTATTATTATTGTTATTATGTATTATGCAGAGGACTAATGTGTGCGTGTTTTTTGAAGCCAGACTGATCCTGATTTTCTTCTGAGGTATAGTGAGTTCAGCTGTTGGGCCGTTTAGCGCCTTGGGACATCCTCCCAACATGAATATCTTGAATAAATTGTACCATTTATTAAATTGTTAAGCAAAAGCCCTCGAAATGGCCCCCAGAATGCCATCACCCGATCAATCTACTCTTCTAGCTGCTGATATTGTTTAAAAGAGGAGATGTTTGCAGCGTTTGTGTCCTGGGGGGATAACTTAGATACTGGTGGAATGTGGTTGGCAAAGTGGATTATTTTTTACACATTATGTATTTGTCTCATTTCTACAGATCATTCGAAGGATTGCGTGACTCTGCAGTGAAACACTGGGATTTGAGGAGTGCTGTAATCTGTGGCAATCAAAATCCAGGAGGTTTAAAAAATTGGAGGTCAACTGTATTGAGCCAGAGTTTCCTTGGAGGTTTGATGAGAAGTTTCTGCGTTTGAAACTTGGGACTACTCAGTACCGGTAACTATGCTCAGTCTGTGAATATTTCAACAAAGCCCTCTGTTAAGAAAGAGAAGGTCGCTGCTGCAATTTATTTTGTTGTTATGAAACAAATTGGATTTTAGGGAAACCTTAACTTCAATTTAAAGTTCTCAACTTCTGATGTTGAAGAGAACAGTTAAGGTTTGTTCAGCAGGTTTCAGCAGGGTGAAAAATCGCAATTTCAAATGCAAGGATTATTATTATCTATTTCCCTTTTAAATGCTCCAACCTACTCTCCAACCCATCTCTGGCAATTGATTCGATACTCTGACAATATTTTTCTCTTTAAGTTCCCATTTATTTTGTTATTAATGATTCACACTGTTTAATCATAATCTTATATTCATGTCCTCTTGTCCTCGAATTATCCTCCAGTGAAAACACCTCTTCTCCATTTAACTCCTTGACCCCTGTCGTTATCTTAACCAGCACTATCATATCACCCTCAACATCTCTGCTCCAAAGGAAGGAATCCTAACCTCCAACCTATCCTCCTCATTACATACTTTCCTCTCCATTTATCACTTGTGGATCCTCACTGGACCCTCTCCGTAGCTGCCAAATACCTTTTTATAGGATTATTATTCAAAATTGCCCATAATATTCCAGTGGCAGTGCCAGACAGACAGTCATTTGCCTGCTAAGTTTGACAAGACCTCATACAGTTTCGAGTTTTCTTTTGTACTCATACTTAATAATAATAATAATCCTTGCATTTGAGTCATTGTCACGTCATCAGGAATTCTCAAAGCACTTAGCAGGATACACTGTAAAGTGGATTGACTGTGTAATTTGTGGGCAAAATGTGGCAGATGATTCCGCCCAGCAATGTACCACAAATAGCCATGGAATGAACGGCTAATTTGATTTGGGATTGTTGGCCAAGACACTAGGAGAAGCTCTGTTCTCTTTTCGACTAGTGCCCTCTTTAATGTCCACCCCGAACAGTCAAATAGGACCTCAGTCTTATCCATCTCTGACAATGCAATTCCTGGCTTGGGGCTTGAGCACACAACCTTCTGACACTTGGGGTGAGAGCAGTACCACCGAGTCAGGCTGACAGACGTGAAAACAATTTACATTTATAATTCCAGTATTGTATAATTATTTAGCCTTTGATTCTGAAGCAAGTGCAGACAATGATATTGTGTTGTACAGAATGAGTTTTACTCGGATCTTAAAAATAATGTTTTAATCATACGCTGGTAAACATTGACAGTGTGAAATTAATGCCATACGGATGCTGCATTGACATTTATGTCAATGAAGCTTGTGTCAGCAAATAAACAAAGATTTGATGAACACTTATCGTAACAAGTAAGACTCCGCACTCACTTCCCACACAGCCTGTGTCCTCTCCTGCACCATACTCTGGATGTCCATCACCCCCATCCTCACTGGTTCCCCATTGGTTCCTCATCTCACTGTGGATCTAATTCAAGATCCATGTTCGCAGATTCAGAGCCTCGCCCCACCTGACAATCCCACCCTCCAACCCTATTTCTCTGGCTACTTCCTCAGCTCAGCAAATATTGTTGAGTGAGCTTTCAGCCTTACTTTCTTGACTCTCTTGATCCCCATTGCATCCCTCTGCCTAGCCCCTCCCTCCAGCTCGGGCTCCCAGTTAGCTATGTACTCTTTGTTATGTCCTCCCAATGTGGAAACCCACTACAATATTATAAATTTAAACTGTGGTTGAGTACTTTGGTCAGTGAATTCGGAAACAACGAGCATAAAACTAAAATTAATTGAAAAAAAAAGTTCTTCACACATTGATGAGATGTTCAAAAGCGAAATTTGGTAGCATATTGGGAAGTAAGGGTTTGAAGTAGGGTCCGTCGATATGGAAATTTTCAGATTTAGGTATATCGATGGGCTCATATCGAGATATACCGATATATCGATATTTTGGGGGTTTTCGTACTGCGCATGTGCGCGCATCGCGAGGTGGGAGGTCCCCTCCCACCTTATCTCCTCAGGAGGTAAATATTTCTCTTGTCTGTGTGTCTCTCACACTCACTCTCTCCATCTGTGTTTTTCTGTCTGTGTCTCTCTCCTCTCTCACCCCCCCATGTCTGTCTGTCTGTCTGTATATTATCACATCGCCCCGTCTCTCCCCACCCCCACGTCTCTCCACCCTCCTCCCCGTCTCTCTCCCCCCTCCTCCCCATCTCTCCCACCCCTGTCTCTCCCCCCCGTCTCTCTCCCCTCCCACCCATCTCTCCCCACCCCCCGTCTCTCTCCCCATCTCCCTCCCCCCCACTGTCGTCTCTCACCCCCCCACCCGCTGTCCCTCCCCCCCCCCCCCCCCCCACCGTCTCCCCCCCCCGTCTCTCCCCGCCGCCGTCTCTCTCCCCCCCCATCTCTCCCCCCCCCATCTCTCCCCCCGCCGCCGTCTCAGTCAAACACACCCCTATCTCTGTCTGTTTGTCTGTCTGTTATCACATTACCCCCATCTCCCCCCACCCGTCTCCCCCCCGTCTCTCCACCCTCCTCCTCGTCTCTCCACCCCCCCGCCGTCTCTCCCCCCCCACCCCCCCCGCCGTCTCTCCCCCACTCCGCCGTCTCTCCCCCCCCCCCCCCCTTCTCTCCCCGCTGCCGTCTCTCTCCCCCCACCCCCGTCTCTCCCCCCACCCCCAGTCTCTCTCCCCCCCCCCCCCCCGCCTCTCGCCCCCCCCCCGCCGCCTCTCCCCCCCCGCCCTCTTCCCCCGCCGTCTCCCCCGCCGTCTCTCCCCCCCCCCCCCCCCGGCCGTCTCTCCCCCCCCCCCCCCCCCCCCACGCCATCTCTCCTCCCCCCCCCCCCCGCCGTCTCTCCCCACCGCCGCCGTCTCTCCCCCCCTCCCCCAGTCTCTCCCCCCCCACTCGCCCCTTCTCCCCCCCCCTCCCCCCATCTCTCCCCCGTCTCTCCCCCCCCCCCCCCCTTCTCCATCTTTCCCCCCTCACCCCTTGCATACCTGTATATTGTATTCGAGGACTATGAATACAATATGGCGGTTTGCACCTCGGTCTGTGCATTGTGTATAGAGATGAGCATTCTGGGTCTTGTGGTTCAGTGCGCGCGCATTCCGATTTTTTTCGATATATCGATTTTTTGATATATCGATATTTTTAAAATGCATATATTGGCATATCAATATGAAAATTGTATCGGATATAACCGATATATCGATATATCGCTGGACCCTAGTTTGAAGGTATTAAGGAATGCGGGGAAATAGAATTAATACTAGCTGTCAGGATATAATAAAATGTGCATGTGGGATAAAAGTCCTGTTCCTGTATAAAAGCTTTTGTTTTCACAGTTTCTTCCATTTATGTCCCTCTACTAAAGCCAGTACTCAATCCAGGGAACATAGGAACATATGCATATAGGAACAGGAGTAGGCCATTCAGCCCTTTGAGTCTGTTCTGACATGGCTGGTACTGTGCTATGCCCTCCGATACCTCACTCAAATGACCATTTTTTATGTCTAAACCTCAACAGCGTGTGTCTGCAAGATAAGAGGTGGTGGTGGTGGGCGGTGGGGAGTGGTCTTTGAAGCCAAGCCCAATCTTTTCAAAGCTACACAAACATACAGCAAGTGTTGATGCTAAGGCATTCAAGAGTAGAAAGCCTTATTCCAACTCATGCTCAGTCCTCGCACCAAGCTCCGCGACCACATCACTCCTACCCTTGCCACTCATGGCCTTTCCCCCTCCTATTTCTCTGATCTGCTGTTCCCCATGAACCTGCCAGCCCTCTCTGTTCAGCAGGCTGCTCCATGTCCCCTGCCGGACCTGCCCTACTATCGGTGGATGGGCTTTCAGCCTCCCTGCCCCCACACTCTGGAACTCCATCCCACATTCCCTTCACCTCGCTCCCTCCCTTGCCTCCTTCAAGGCCGGTCTCAAGACTCTCCTCTTCGATTGTGCCTTCTGCTGACCTCACAACTTTCTCCCTCCCCTCCTAACTCTTCCCCGTACTCAGCTCCTTTCCCTTGTTCGGGTCCCGACCTGACTGTTCAATGCCTTGGGATGTCTCCCCCACCCCCAACGTGAAAGGCGCTCTATAAGTTATTTTGTTATTATTGCTGTTGAATTATAACATGTAATATTATTCCTATCAAATGAACTACAAACATTTAATGTAGATGTCAGATAATATCTTGAATCACAAGAGATTAGATAAAGTCAATTATTCATGTTATCTGAGAGGAAAACAATTATTACCTGGAGAACAGTGGATACCTGGGAGTGATTACTAGGCAGTAAGATTGCCTGTGAAAGACAAAGTACATGTAAATCCACGCTGGTAAGTGGGTGCCCCTAGGATCCTGAAGTCACCAGAGGATATCCATTTCATTTGTGCTTCAGTGAGAGCTCCAGCCTTGTATGTTTCACAGAGCAGCCTTTGAGTTAAATCTTTCTTTATAAAGAAAGGAAGCAGTTACAAAATAATAATGGGGTCCAATTTGCAATATTTCTGCACAGGATTCCCATTGGTACAACCATCTCTAAGCGGATTGTGTCACAGCTGAATTCCCACGGGTTGGAGTGACGTACTCTTAATTAACAGAAAATCTCCAACCCATCCCACCCACCTAACGTATCCCAACATCTGTTTATGTGACTTGGATTCCCGTAAAGAAATATTCCCAATTCGACCCCCAATATGGAAAGCATAAATGCAGTGTGGCCCTTGATAATGATGCTTCTTTATAGAGTGGATTAGTTATAACATAGTTGCAATGTGGACCCCATTCACTGCTCATATGCAACAGGCCCTCACGTTTTCTATGTGTCAGCTGGCTCTTGCACGTAAATGGCCAACTTTCGCATTCTTAGGTTGCCACTAATGTCACTTGCTGCAACACAGAGAAAGTGACATTGACAAAGACCTGAAGACCAAGAAGTCATCCATTGTAACTTTCTGCATTAAAACAAGACGGACTTCTGGGTCAGCAGCTCATCACAAGCATCGCTTCCTCCCTTGCGCATGTGCAGCATATAAAATGTGACATCGGCAAAAAAAAAACTGCATCCTGAAAGTTAGCATGGGATCTGGCCGGTGAGTAGGGAGTTAGCCAAGTAGCTGTGCGTCACATTGTATGGTTTGGATTTCATGGATCCCAACCACCCAATAATATCCGGGCTTCACTGAAAATATTTCACATTGAAAGTACTTCCCTGTACAATTGCTGTCTCCTCTCAATCTACATGATTTACTGGGATGCCTTGGGGACAGTGACATTTTCATTGCATGAAAGGAATACTAATTGTTTATGATGTAAGCACTTGTAATAGGGCAGAATCCTAGACTGGGAAGAGACAGATAGACAGATTAACATTCAGTGTTGCACTCCCACTCAATTTATTGTGTGAGCTGTATGAATCGACTAAAACCCACAGATGATTTTTACAACCAGACACTTGAAGATTATGTGTCTGAATTTTTCAAGAAGAAACAATAATGTTGGTGCTGTTTCTGACCCTATGGAAAGTGTAACAATGATCCCAGCCGTATGCCACCTGGTTGAGACTACATCACAGAAAACCACCGATATTACAGGGCATTTGGCATAATTACTCTTTGCTAACTTTATTTTAAAAAAAGTCAAATGTTGTGCTGTTGGCACAAATTACAATACCTTCCCATTTTAAGAACCAAATTTAAATATCAAGCACTCCTATATTAGGTGCAGCACAATGAAATGTAGAGTGTGAGCAATATATCAGTACTTGAGCTCAAAATCTAGACTGATGCTTGAGTGCAGCACTACAAGGACGTTCCATCTTTTGGGTGCAGTATTAAGGCAAGTGTCTGTGTTCCTGATCTGATGTAGTTTTTTTAAAAGCACTATTTAAGGAGGAGAATGGAATTATTTAGTGCAATATTCTTTCCTCATCAAAATTCACCCCCAAAAACAGATTAATTGGCCATTGGTGTTACCTGTGGTCCAACTGGCTAGTCTCGACACTGGGACGTCCTCCTGATGAAAAGGCACTATTTTGTTGTTATTGTTGGAAAAAAAACCTCCACGCTTTTATCTTACATTAAAAAAAATTCCAATGGGTTTTGAGTGAAATTCCCAATTAGTGGCAAATTAAGGATACTTTGTGCTGGAAACTCATCCCTGATTGATTTTCTAAAATCAACAGTGAAATTTCTTAAATCATTAGCATATTGTTTTACATTAGAGTTTTAATAAGATATTTGCAAACCAGGTTTGTTGCATTCATGAACCAAATTAATCTGTGACAAATCCCAAAATGACAAAGTCCCAGGAGTAAAATGCTGGTAGCAAAGGGCTAGCATTTTACTCACATGCCTTTAATCAGATTTTGCCAATGTTGTGCTTCTTTCTTATTCTGTGCGAGTCAGATTTTCACAATCTGATATTCCCATACCAGAAGTCACAATGAATACAAACCAGGTTTGCAAATATAGTATGGAAGACCACTGCTTTCATTGTTACAATAATGGTGTTACACATCAGATGTGCTACATGGAATGGGCTGGTGCAGTGTGTAGACAATGAAACTGGCCCTCTCTAAAGTGATGTTACAGTACCTTCCAAGCAGTCAGAGAAGCAATATTTAGCAACTATAATCATTCACTTGAACAATCTGGGACTGTCTTGATGTGAGGAACATGAAAGAGTACTGTTTTTAAAAAAACCCTCAATAAAGGACCCATGTGACTGCATAATTGCTAACAATCAGATAGAAGACAGGATTGGGAAACTTTAGATCCATGTTACATTAATGGCATTCATTATGCATGAATAATTATTTCACAACTTTTCTTACTGTTAAGGTTTGCTGTACTGGAGAATAAAGTGAGTTTTCAACTGTATAAACTTCAACAATAAAGTAAGAAAATTGTTATTTATTTGGAGAAACAAGATGGAGAGCCAATTCCCAGGAGAAAGTTGAGTGAAACAGTTTACAGTATTTAGAAAATGGAATTAATTTATTAACATTTAAAGACTTTATAACATTTCATCTTTGTGGTAACTAGAATATAATGTCGACAAATATTCCAATTAAGTTTAAATTTAGCATAATGAATATTGAATCCAGTGCGCTGAACACATAGATTGCAGGGATGGGAAACTACTTCCTACAGCATTCTTCTGATCTAAAGTAGCAAGATATATCCCCAAGCGTTGCATTTTTAAAATATTTAAATTTGGTGAAAGCAAAAGATTTTAACTGTTTCTGTAATGTTTCAGTGTCACGATTGATGAGGAATAAGGTCTCAATAATTTCAATTTCATTGTTGTTAAAGATGTGAAGTGCAGAGACTGCTTTGCTCTATTTGTTCACTCGAACATCATCTGGGTATATGAGGCGTATGATTTTTAAAGTGGGCTTCCTTCACTTGGAGTGACCCAATAATGAAGTCCTTCCTCATGAGTGGAACAAACTGACTATTTCATGGTTCCTGCTTGAGTATCTACTACTTATCATTAACTGCACCCTTTACCACAGTTTGACGTGTGCAAGATCGATTCAGAATTAGAAACCAGATTTATGCTTTCCTGCTCTGATTATTCATGCATGATGCTGAGGAAAGTTTTACACATTTGCAAATAAGCACTTGTCCAAATCTCTACTACCCTTTGCAACAAACACTGGTTAATTCTTTGTTGGATTTGCAAATGTGACTACCTATCTAATTCACAGCCTGAGATCTTTTTAAACTTTGTTTAAAAAGTTTTAACTCTTTTTAACTTTGTTTAAAAAGAGTTAAAAGCCTGTAGGAATCTGATAATAATAATCCTTGCATTTGATATAGCACTTTTCACGTCTTCTAGATGTCTGAAAGCACTTCACAGAATATACTGTAAAGTGAATTGACTGTATATATGAAGGCAAAACGCGGCAGCCAACTGCACACAGCAGTGTCCCACAGACAGTCGTGGATTGAAATTACCAATTTTTTTGAAGGATTATTATAAGGCATAACTGCATTTTGGATTTGATCCCATATCCCACATTGCTTGTGGCACCTGGGGCTAAGGTACTCAGGAATAACTGTGATGGGGGAGCTACAATTAACCTCAACAATTTCATACGTGAGTAGCAACTAGACCTCTGGAACTATCAGCAACTTAGGGTAAATCAATGGGGCAGATCAGCTTTTGTCCCACAAGACTCATTTCAGCATGAGCAGTACTTCCCCCCTCTCCATATCCCAGTAGCTATGAGCTGGCATACGCTCATATGCACACTTTCTATCTCACCCAAGGGTGTAGTTAGTAATTTCAAGTATATACACACAGTAGCGATTCATTGCTTTTTTTTCTCTTGCCCCCCCCACCCCCCCCATTCTCATATTCCTCATGGAAACACAGACATTATGCACAATATGATTATTATCATAGAATAAATAATAATAATAATCCTTGCCTTTGTTATAGTGGCTTATCACATTGTCAAGATGTCTCAAATGAGGTACTAATGAAGAAGAATGGCTTGTGAAACAAATATGTATATTTTTTAAATTTACAACAATCAGTTTTGTTTTCTATGATGCTTCTTTATACCAGCACCATAAAGCACCAATTAAAAAAAAACACACACAGTATAATGATCGATGTAATTCAGTTGCATTGAAGATAGTACTCGATTGAATCTGAATAGACATATTATTTTTATATAATGAATTTTTGAGTTCGTCATATTTTCACTCTTTTTACAGCTTGACATTTATACCTTCAGGAATAAGGAATTTGCCAAGCACATTGGATATTTTCATAAAGAAATCTGGCTCAAAAAACACTTATTTTTAGAATCATTCCTGTAATTGTTCAATTTGATAGTTTGGAGCAGGGGTGAAACAAGAGGATGAGATGCTGTAAGTGTGAAGTCCAATTTATTGTTGATGTGGATTAATTTTTTTTCCCCTAAACCAATAATGCGAACCTGGTCTCTTTTTCCCCTCTCTCACTATTTGGATGGTTTTACATCACTGCATCCGAGCCTGTCCATGTTATATTTGGAGGTAGATGGGCAAGTGGAAACGCTGGTCAATTGGTTCAGAACATTATAAGTAACTGTTGTAATGGACTTGGGTTTGTTCCCCTTCTTCCCCCACACCCTGTTTAAAAATTATTCACTAGTATCACAAGCTATCAAGTGTTTGCCCGCAAAATAGATGCAGCACTTTATGGTACTGTATATCTTGAGTCTTGAGGATGTGGTAAATATTAACTGGAAGGGTTACTGTTATTATTTCTATTGTTAGGCATCAATAAAAGTGGATGATGAGAGATGGGACACGCCTAGAGACAGATATGCATGTTTGCTTGAATACCCCCTTGTTCTCCTTTTTATTTGTAATGACTTTCTGCATTCAGAAGGTGCCAAACGATTGCACCCAAACCCAATTCAACCACTCACCCATAATAGACCTTTATAAAACAGTGGTTGGGCCTCAGATGGATTACTGTGTTCAGTTCTGGGCACCACACTTAAGGAAGGATGTCATGGCATTAGAAAGAGTGCAAGGGAGATTTGCCAGGATGGTACCAGGATGAGATGCTACCCCATGTTATATAAATGGCATCATATAAATGCTGTTGTTGTTCATTCGGTATCTAATTTTACTTTATCGTTACTTTTTGAAGAATCACAAGTTTGGTGTTACCACTGCATTATGATTCGGCTTTCCCACTTAGTTATACAGGTAAACCTCTATTTAGGACGGGGTTGCATTCCTGTAAAATGGTTCTCAGATCGAAACATCCTAAATCGAAACACGGTTTCCCATGTGGTCCCATTATATAACCTGAGATGCGTTCTTTTCACAAACTTTTCTGACCTTGAAACCACTAAATAACACACAAAACACACAAAATCACATACATAGGCAAGAAGGGGTACTTGGGGTAACTGTACAGTATTGTACTTTAATACTAAAATAATAATTAAATTTTTAAAACATACTATATTAATAATAGACTAAATAGACTTTAATACAGTCCTATGTTTTGCTAATTTGCCTGCACCTGTAGCTGTAACGCACTTTGAACTTGCCAGTATATTGTCCTTATTCTGATGTGTAGTAGCCGCTGTCGATTTAGCTAGCCCTAAAGCCCTCCCGACATCCGTAACTTTTTTGCCAGACTCGATGCGCTTTTATCACCTCCAATTTGGTATTTAAAGTAATGACTTTGTGGGGTTTCTAGCCGCTAGCAGTATTCCCACTCCTTATTTCACTTACTGCTGTCTTTTCCCGACTTGCTAGAAGTGCGGTAGAGGCTGTAAATCATTCGAAGTTGCTCGGGAATGTTTGGAAATTACTGTAATACTGACGTGGCATGGTGTCACTTCAAAATCAGCTGGCTTATAAACAATGACATAGCGACATGCTATTGGCCAGTTCAAACGCTTGAACACACTATATCAGGTGCGAGCGCAATTTACCCGTGAATACACTATGGACTGTGCGTATCAACAAAAAGGATGCTACAAAAATGACTGCGGTATTCAAAATATGTACTGCACATGCACAAAAAAGAATTTTGTTAGTTAAAACGAAACCAAGTGTCCTATATCGATAAAAACGTGTTAAAAAATTATGTTTGTTCAATCAAAACATCCAAAATAGAAGTGTCCTTAATCGAGGCTTGCCAGTATGTTGCAAGTATCTGCAAACTTACACATTCGACAACAACAACAACAAAATTACATTTGTAAAGCGCCTTTCATGTCAGGAGGATGTCCCAAGGTGCTGGAATCATTTTTCAGCATTCATAATACAGTAAAAACCTGTTTATCTGGCACCATCGGGACCTGGCCAATGCTGATTAAAGCAGGTGCCGGATATTTGGCCAAAAACACACAAAAAATTAATTTAATACTTTTAAAAACATACCATATTAATAATAGACTAAACAATAACAGAATATTGTATGGATACTTACCAATAAAGCAATAAATATTGATTACAGTCTATAAACACAGCACACAATCAAAGGGGTACTCGCCTTTTATTCTTTCTCTCTTTTACACACACACAGTCAGTCTGGCATCTCAATGGCTCCAAACCCAACCCCCCTCCACTTCTCTCATTTTCCTTCTAAATGAATCAACTCACCCCTCTCTCTCCCCTCCTCTCCCCCACTTCTCTCTCCCTCCTTCCCTCTCTCTCTCTTTTGCACACATACAGTCAGTCTGGCATCTCAATGGCTCCAAATCAAACCCATCTCCACTCCTCTCATTTTCCATCTAATTTAATCAACTCACGCCCTCTCTCTGTCTCCCCCACCTCTCTCTCCCACTCCTCTCTCTTTCTCCCCACCCCCTTTGCCCCTCTCGCTCTCCCCTCCACCCCCTCTCTCTTTTCTTGCCTCTCTCTCTCAAACCTGGAAGTGTGCTACTATGGCAGCATTCAAAGATAATGGTACTGTGAGGGAAAAAAACAGCATCGCCACCTTCAGGCACTACTTGCAGCATACTGAAATACTGATACGAGAGAAAAAAATGCTATTGTGCCGGATAAGATCCGGTTAATCGAATGGGGAACTTTTTTTTTGAGGTGTTGGTTATACAGAAGTTACGGTTGATCGGGTCATGGATAAACGGGCTTTTATTGTAAATGTGATGAACAGTGCGGATCCCAGGTCTAATCTCCAAAGAACTCCCCAAAAGATCTATTATTACAGTAACTACCCTCAATAAGAGCAATCAATAATTTCATTTCAACTCTATGAACTTTCACTATTTATAAAGTTTCCACAAAGGACTTTATCAAATGCTTTCTGAAAATGAGGATATATAACTGATTTTTTTTAATTCATCCATCCACTAACTGTGCTGCAGCAATAGAGAATTCCAATGCATTTTACTTAGCAAAGCTTGTATTTTAGAAACTCGTGTGGCTTGGATTTATAGCCTTTTTGCGAGATATATTGAATTGCTTCCCCTTTATTGTCTATCATGCTTTTCACACCTTAAGTAATCAACTGATGGGACTATAATTTCTAAGATGATGTATTTGACAAATTTTAAATCTTGGAATTACTTTCCCTATCTTCCAATCGGATATTGGTCCCCATCAGCTAGTCTAGTTTTAAGGGAAGTGGCTGAAAAGAGAGACACTTTGATCTGTACAGATCTGTTGCTGAGCACCCAGTGAGCAAGAACAGCTTCATGGTCGATATGGCTGTTTTCACATGAGAACCTGGATTGAGCAGTTGTGTTGAGTAAGACTGGTAGGATTGGAAATGGACTGATAGAATGTGTCTGGCATGTAAAAAGCTGTCCTGTAAAGATCCTTGAATAGTTGATCATCCATGAATAGTTGATACTTGGGACCACAGCTACGAAAGTTTTTTTTTTACCAGGATTCATGAGTGCACATATACCATATATACAACCATTGCTATCCACCCAGCATTAAGTTGGATATAGTGCCTTGCATTGGATATGCTGCTTAATCATACCTTTACGATGTTTCAAGGCGCTTCACAGAATATACTGTAAATAAAGTGAATTGACTATATATTTTGTGGTTGAAATGCGACAGGCAATTGCGCACAGCAGTGTCCCACAAACGGTCGTGGATTGAGTGACTAAATAAGTCACCCAGATTGAATGTAAATGTACAGAATGGAAAAGCTTGTATGTAATAGATTATTCAAACACTTGCACTTAAAATAGTGCAGAGAGCAGGTTAGTCCAAATGGGACTTCCCTAAATACACTAAACCCCTGATAACTCGACTCTTGTTTAACTTGTCTCTATCACTTGGGTCATAATGCTGTTACAGGCTAATTTATTGATGTACTTATAACTGCGTCTCCCTTGCCACTCCTGATAACTTGTGACTGAGCCCTTTTGCTATGGCGTGAATGAGTTATTGGAAGTTTACTGTAAGTAGGTTTTAATTACCATGGTTACAGAACTAGATGGCATGCTACTGTATCTTTTCCTTCTGAATGAATATTCCTTCTGGAAATATTTAGTCCTGCCTGTAGAGATCCTGGAAGGCCTCCAGAATATGCAACCTGTAATATATAATTGGTATTGGATCTTATCCTGACACAGTATACAATGAGCTCCTGAGTTGACAGGATACGCTGTGAGTCTGTGACATTCTCAGAAATGAAAGGCTGAAACCTGTTCATCTCTGAAACTTTCCCTTTTAACATCTCAGACTGAATGGATTGAAATCGCACTTTTTTTGCAACAGCAGTCTCTATGAGTGCTATTGATTTCAGCAAATAAAACTGTGGGACAATTCAGCCTGCAATTTGAACTTACATCTCCTAAGTGTTGAGATGTGTCTCTTAAAAGCTAAATGTATATTCCCATTTTGATAGGGGTAGTCAACCCGGTTTAATATAAATAAAATTCAATTCTGAACTCAACAATGACAATTCTCCGGGGTAACAAATTCATTGTTGGCTGATTACCTTTCTGTTGTTGGGTGCCCAACTGGTCTGAGTCCTGAACGGTTTTGAGTGGTAACTGTAATTGTGTCAGATGTCCAGCTCAGATTAAACATTAAAGTTTGATGGGAGTGAATGCTATCAGGAAGAAAAGCACAGAGGTTGAGATTCCTGTGGATGGCTACCCTTGGAGTAAAATGCAGTTTGGGCTTTTATGAGGGAGAGACTGTAAATCTGAAGTGATCAAGCCTGATCTGGTGATATAGGTAGAGCACTAGACGAATAACAGTAGTTGTTCACCTGCACCAACTTCCACACTCCAATCATCCCAGTCCTGCCAGGCTCCACAGACTCCCTGTCTCAGAACAAATTCCATTTCAAGATCCTTAGACTCATCTACAAATCATTTCATGGCCTTTCCTTTCCCTACCTTTCCGATCTGCTCACATCACACTGTATGTCCCTCCACCCCTCCTTTCCTCCCGACCATCCACAATTTCCTGCCTCAATCCACCCGCCTTCCTTCCTCTGCCTGTCTTCAGATCACACCTGAAGACTTTCCTCTTTAATAATAATCCTTGCGTTTGATATAGCACTTTTCATGTCTTCTAGATATCTCAAAGCGCTTCACAGAATATACTGTAAAGTGAATTGACTATATTTGTGGGCGAAACATGGCAGCCAATTGAGCACAGCAGTGTCCCATAAACAGTCATGGATTGAAGTGAACAAAATATTGTTTTTTTGAGAGATTGCTATCAGACGTGTGGAGTAAGGAAACTTGCCCAAGGATTGTCCCTGCTATAAAAAATAAGACAAGACAACTGCAAAACCTTTTGTTGCAAGTTACCAGCTTTTATAGATGAACTCTTGGAAATTTAGTTTTATTTGACACATAATCATTGAAGCAGTGGAGAAAAGTAATTTTTCGTCATTTACATTGGTGTCTGGCAAAAACGTATTGCGTATTGGAACTTTAACCTTTGAGCAATTTCCTATAGACCTTCCAGTCAGATGTTTGCCACTCCTTGCAAAACATCCATTGATCACCACAGCAATGGCGTAAATACTAAACTGTTACACCCTATATAGTTCATAGACTTGAGCAAACCTTAATTGTTTTCAAAATCAGTTCATTTATTTTTTCGATAAACTTAAATAGAACTAAGTAGAAATTCAAAGAAATAGCTTGGCCCAATTTGACGATGATAGTGGCTATAAATGGAAGCAGCTAAATTGCTTGCATTTGTAGCTCTGAACTGACCACAATAAGGCAGATGTTTTATAATACAACTATAGGCAATCATTAGATTCACAACACTTCTCATAAATTAAGACTCCCTCTCCCCAAAAATCCCAAACTACTGCATTAATATTAAATCATTTTGCCCTTGTCAAATTTAGTTACAAATCTTTTTCTTCAGTAGGAAATACATAGTAAAACACAATTTAGCTATCTTTTTGATAATTAAATAATGCCTATATTGGAACCTGCAATCATCTTTCCCTGTTTAAGTGTCACTCTATTCAAAACAGCATTTTAAGAATTACAGTACCTGGATTTCTTTCTTAAGCAACCAACTCGCTTCTTAATAGATTTCACAGCATTTTAAGTAAGTGTTTAAGGCCTGTTATTTAGTAGGTAGTAAGGAACAATCTACTGGGACACAAGCATTTTGCTCAGTCAAGACTCCAAAATGGTGTTATAGGAGGATCAATAGCTGGTAAAATATTAGATCACAGTAACAGCCCTGGGTTAACAGCTCAGAAATCAAAACATACTTGCCCTTGTTTTACACATCCAGTGGTCATTGGGACCAATTTGTTAACAGCCTGCCCAAGAAACCTTCTGGATCTCATAGCCTAGCACACATAATAATAATACTAATAATCCTTGCATTTTATATAATGTGTGCACACTGGTGCAGAAATACATTCATTGCTAAATTTTCAGGTCTAGGAGATCCCATTTTTTAAAAAATAATTCTTTTCCTGTGTTTTCTGCTCAATAAATCTGAATTTCTTCCAAACAAATGTACAGTATATTCTAAACACAGTAGCATTGAACTCTAATAAAGGTAAAAGATGGAATACTGAATTGTAACTGTTGCGTTGATGCCTGTAACTAGTAAATCATACCAATATTATAAAGGGAAATGAAATCTTTGACTATTCCTGCGGTAACCTTTCTCCCCACCTCGGTATCCAACTGCACTATTCTTAGGTTTTCTGACATGGTACCTTACTTGAACAACAACAACAAAATTACATTTATAGAGCCACTTTCACGTTGGGGGGATGTCCCAAAGCCCTGAAGGGTGCATAGAGACACAAGTTGCTATTGAGGTTATTGTGTTCACACTCTACATTCTTCTGGAAAGTTCCTTGATACTGTAGCATTGAGTTGTACCTCCTGTGAATAGTGATTTTTTTTGTTGCATTCATACCTGCTGACTCCACAGTAATGTGGTCATTCCATAATCTTAAACTTCTACTTCATCATTTTCCACGAGGAAAGATGTATATGAGAGTTTCTCCCTTTTCGTGTGCTCCCTAGTTTAATGCTACAATGTAAGATTGTACCTTCTTGCTAAGTTCAGAGTTAGGCTTCGGGGTATTTTTTTCTTTTAGCTCTATTTATTCTTTGAATATGATGCAAAGCAGTTGCTGCCAGACTGGGCTGACAGTCATCTTTCATGAAACATGCTACTACGTAAGTGAAAATCGCTAATCTGTAACAGTCAATTAACAACAACAAACATGTTGTTTTTCATGTTTAATTAATGTGTCAAAGTGGTTAGCAGATACAATGGAGAATACTGAGCATGAACACTCAGCGAAATATGTTTTAAAAGCGATAACAATCACCACTATTGCAATCCCCCAGATAAAATTGGTGATTCACTTTATGGTTGTTTGAATTATGTGAATGTTGAGTTTACCTACAAAATATATAGTCACTACACTTTACATTTAATCCTGTGAAGTGCTTTGAGACATTCTCCTGATGTGAAAGGTGCAAAATCAATTGTGAGGATTATTATTATTATTATTCCGAGAGAATCAAAATTACTACTGACCAGACCACAAGAGCTTGAAATGTGACACCTCAGCTCCACACACTCTGTTCCAAACTGGCCTGAATGTGAGCCCCAGTTCCAGTTTCCTCCTACACCACCTCTCCTCCCTCCTCAATCTCTGCGGACCTGCCCTTGCCTGGTTCGATTCCTACCTCTCTCATCGCCTACACTTTGTCGCCACAAACGGTTTCTCTTCCAGCACCCGCATTGTCACCTATGGTGTCCCCCAGGGTTCTGTTCTTGGCCCCCTACTTTTCAACATCTATATGCTCCCATGGTGACATCATCCGCAGACATGGGGTTAACTTCCACATGTATGCGGATGACACCCAACTCTATCTCTCTACCCTCGACTCCAGGACTACCACTGTCTTGACAGACTGTCTGTCAGACATCAAGTCCTGGATGAGAGCTAACTTTCTACAGTTGAATATCAACAAGACCGAAGCCCTACTGATTGACTCGTGCCAGCGCCTTCTTGCATCAGGCACTAGCTGCATCAACCTCCATGGTTGCCCACTCAACCTCACCAAGCCAGTCAGGAACCTAGGTATCTTGTTCAACCCTCAACTGTCGTTCCTCCCTCACATTCAAGCCATGACTCGCTCTACCTTTCCCCACTTCCCCAACATTTCCTGACTCCGCCATTCCGCACCCCTAAAGCTGCTGAAACCCTCATCCATGCCTTCATTACATCCCGGCTCGACTATGCAAATGCCTTGCCGGTCGGTCTTCCAAATTCCTCCCTCTACAAGATGCAGATAATCCACAACTCTGCAGCCCATGTCCTCTACCATTCCAAACTCCGTGACCTCATCTCTCCCATCCTTGCCCCATTCTGTTGGTTCCCCATCATCCAGAGGATCCAATTCAAGATCCTGGTCCTCACATTTAAAGCTCTCCACAACCTCGCCCCACCCTACATCCGTGACCTCCTATGCCCTTACCAACCTGCCCACCCACTCCATTCAGCAGGCTCCGGCCTGCTTCACATCCCCCGCGACCTACCCGCCCAACCATTGGCAGGCTAGCCTTCAGTCACTCTGCCCCCAACCTCTGGAACTCCACCCCGAAGTCCCTCCACTTCACCATCTCCCTGACCTCCTTCAAGTCTCACCTCAAGACTCTCCTCTTCAATGGACCCATCGGCAACTCCTTGCCCCCCGCCCCCCCCCCCCCCACCTTTCCCCCCTCATCCTCAGCTCGGGTCTGAAGCAGTATCTGTCCAGCAACTTGGGACATCCTCCTGACATGAAAGGCGCTATACAAATGTAATTTCGTTGTTGTTATTATTTATTTAAATGTAGGGGTCAGTCAATGAGTGGAGAGTTAGTTATAAGTTAGTTTACCTATGATTTTACTCATACTTTGACAGTAGCTACCTTTGACAGATTTCTCTGTACCTGAACCGCACTGCTATCCTACCTATGTAATGTGGGACTTTGTTGACTTGCCTCTTTCAGTCATCCTTCTCTTTCCCCCAACCTCTCTGGTATCCAGGCAGCTGTGTGAAGTCTTTGAGTCATTCCCAAAAGTGAAAAGTACAGTATAAACATAAATTGACCTCTTATTTTGAACACACGTGTTTTGTTGCCAGCTCTGCCTATCTCAAAACAACCATGATGCATGTTCCGAATGTATTTGATATACAACAACAACAAAATTACATTTAAAGAGCGCCTTTCATGTCAGGAGGGCGTGATATAGCACCTATCATTTTAGGAGGATATCTCAAAGCACTTTACAGGATATCATGTAAAATGTGGCTACTGTATTTTGTAGGCGAACACAGCAGCCAATGTGTGCATAGCATTGTCCCAGAATCAGCATGGTGTGCATTTAAACTGTGCAGTAGTGTACGTTGTGGGTATTGAATCAATTAGGAACATTACCGTTATTAGACACACATATAACTGCTTCTTTATAGTATCTGAAGAGAAAAAGTATAGTTACTGACTTCCATTGGTGGAAATTGGTTATGCTATCCTTTGCTTTTATTGGCAGCACAAATTCAAGCACATTATTGGCATGCAAAGGAGGACTGTGAATAGCTGACGCAACACTGCGAGTTTACTCTGTGGTACAGATTACTTGAATTTGTGACTTACTCTTCAGTAATGTACAACTCATACACAAAGTGACAAAAGTGACTAACATCTTAAAAGCGAACGTATCACAGCCCATGAACTGCTTGCTGGATTCATTGCTGTCGATGAAGTTGATGTAATTTCAACTGCAATTGCAACTTGACAAATGGCCATATAATATAAACAAAATACTGTAGGTGCTAGAAATCTACCGTATAATATGACAGCGGTTTTGAAGGGGGCAGGGACTGATCCCGAGGAGAGGGAGTGATGAATGGTGTCTGCCAGCAGTGGGAGGAAGGATGGGGAAGGTGGGGAAGGAAGAATGTAGGATGGGGGAATCGTGGTAGGAGCTGAGGATGGGTGGGTGAGGCAGACGGAATGGTGATGGTCAGTGGGCAACAAGGGACAGGACGATGAGGCTGCCAGGCGGATGTTGTTGATTTTGGTGGTAAGGAAGTCCATGACCTCTTCACACTTGGTGTTGGATAAAATATCTGTGTGTATCCATTAACTTTGTATTACCATCCAAAGGGAAATCATCTTCATTAAAATAAACAATTAGCAATGTTATTTTTGTTTGCATTTTTTGTTTTTAGTACTCTGAGACGCTACCCTGTGTGCGGAATGCTGTATATATGCAAGTTGTTGTTGTGCTTAATGCCAGCTTGATAAATGTGAACCACCTTCAAAGATTGAGAAAGACCACAAGTAAAGTTATGGTCTTCTTGCATGAAAGGCATTATATAAATGCAACTTGTTGTTGTAAACTATTTTCCATTCATTCAAGCTTCAAATTATGCCCAGGTAGTAAGAAATGGTTCCCAGTTTCCAAAAGCTTGGAAAATAACCCCATATGTTCTCAAACTCCACAGCTGACCATGTAAACGCTCTGGCTACCCTAAAGACAATGCTATCTGCTTGAGAAGACCTTTGTAATGGCATTGTATTGTAAGAGATGCCATCTTTCAGATGAGACATTAAATTAATCTTGTCTGCCTGTTCGGGTGTACATTAACAATGCCAAAACATTATTCAAGGAAAACAATTTTATTTGGACGATTGCTGCTTAGGACATCTCCATGTCCTGGACAGCATGTTCTCAAATAAATGTGGTCTTTTATTTTTTGGTTAGTTGTGGGATATTGCTGTGAACAAATAGCTTATTCGTTCACCAACAAATACACAGCCACTATATTTTATAGTGAATCCTGTGAACTGCTTTGAGATGTTTCCACTAGGGAACGGCGATATGGGATTTTTCCGGATATGGATATATCGGTTTGCTCATACCTGCTTAAACCGATCTATCGAGTTTTTATACTGCGCATGCGCATGCATTCGAAGTGCGCGTGCATTGATGGCGCGCGCGCATTTATGGCGCGTCCGCACTGACGATGCGCGCGCAGTCGCGGTGCACGCACATTTCGAAATGCGTGCTCTAGGTCCAGAAAGTTTGTAATGTTGGTGTCAAGGTCTGTTGAATTATACGATGTTGTTTGCTCCCTACCTCCCCCTCTCCTTCTCTCCCTCCTCTCCTCTCTCCTTCTCTCCCTACTTTCCCATCTCCTTCTCTCCCTCCCCCTCCACTCTCCCTCTCTCCTCTCCCTCCTCCCTGTCTCCTCTCCCTCCTTTCCTCCTCTCCTTCTCTCCCTCCCTCCCTCCTCTCTCTCCTTCTCTCCCCCTCCCTCCCCTCTCTCCTTCTCTCCCTCCCCTCTCTCCTTCTCTCCCTCCTTTCCCCTCGCTCCTTCTCTCCCTCCTTTCCCCCTCTCCTTCTCTCCCTCCCTCTCCTCTCTTCCTCTCTCCTTCTCTCCCTCCTTTCCCCTCGCTCCTTCTCTCCCTCCTTTCCCCCTCTCCTTCTCTCCCTCCCTCTCCTCTCTCCTTCTCTCCCTCCTTTCCCCTCGCTCCTTCTCTCCCTCCTTTCACCCTCTCCTTCTCTCCCTCCCTCTTCTCTCTTCCTCTCTCCTTCTCTCCCAACTTTCCCCCTCTCCTTCTCGCCCTCCTTTCCCCCTCTCATTCTCTCCCTCCCTCTCCTCTCTTCCTCTCTCCTTCTCTCCCAACTTTCCCCCTCTCCTTCTCTCCCTCCATCTCTAAACACAAAATAGAACACACACACACCAAAAACAAAATCTAGAGATTTATTCTCCTCCATTTCTTGCTTGAAACTAGCATGTAATGTCCACGTGTAAATGAGATCTATTACAATAGAAAAGAGAGAGACAGACAGTCTGACTGTTAGAGTTAGAAGCCAGATTATCACTGCTGTGTGTGTCTGACTAGACACACACATAGAAGCAGTGATAATCTGGCTTCTAACTCTCTCACACACAAAAATAACACTTACAGCCACAAAATGCCACTTATTTTTACGTAGTCTGAAGTCTGAATTAATGTCCTTCGCCATTGGCAAGCTCTCCTTTGCTATGCAAAAAGTGACAGCGTTCGTGATACTTTGCCACTTTTTGTCCCCTCTCTGGTACAATGTTCTCCTCTTAAATAAAGCAGGAATTGTTTGAGCTGCACTGGCCCCACTACCTGTCGCTTTCTCCGAAGCGCTGGTTCGACTTCCTGCTGTTGTCGACAATGATTTCGCTCTGAGGGCAGCGTGCTGGGCGGGGTGGTGCTGCTTAATGTGTTGTCGCAGGTTGCTCGTGCTCGAATCAGATGTCTTAACCAAGACCTTGCAAACTGTACATCTATACACACCATTACTGACTGCATTGTTTTCAAAGTAGTCCCATACTTTTCCCCATGATGAGAAAGGTAAATTTTCAAACTGCAATTTTCAGCGATGCGACTTTGTTAAGACGCCACGACTCACGTCGAGTATACACAGTAAAGTGTGCGTGTGCATCGGATGTGCGCGCCCGTTAATTGTGCGCACGCACCGAATGTACGCGCATTCCATGCTCTAGGTCTAGGAGGTTGCAATGCCGGCGACAAGGTAAGCTGGAAAAGATCGCATTACATTGATAATACCAACTGATATATTGCCAGGAACGATATTAAAAATATAACGATGTATATTTTTTAAATCGAATCTCTCGATATAATGTTTTTTTTAGAATCACCATATCGGCATACCGATCTGAAAATCATATCGGGTTTAATCGAAAAACCGATACATCGCCGTTCCCTAGTTTCCACAACATGATAATGGTTTATATCAAATGCAAGGAATAATATTTATAATCCAGCAGTATCCCAATGAATACTCTGTGTACATATCTTGGTTCGCATGATCTTGCACTAATTACTTTCTGAAAGAACATGAACAGGTGTATCCCTTGAGGGATAGAGTGTGCATTCCATTCTAGACATGGAATTTTCCATTTGTAGGTAGTATGCGTATGTGGAACTGTCTGGTTTACATACCCTTAAGCATGGTAATGGTTTTCATCATCTATCAGACACCAAGTTGACCACACAAAATAAGGAAAATAAAATGTAACAAAACTTGATGCTCTGTAACATCAATGTAACTATGAGCTGCCAGCAGGTTTTGGATATTACAATTTACCTGTGATTTACTGCTCCTAACTTTCTTGAAGTTTTAATCCTTCTAAAATTTACTCTGATTTTTGGAGCAATCGGCAACAGGCTTCAGTTTTTTTTTAAATGTCTTAGCTTCTGATCTGGCTGACTTTTTCCTGCACTGAGGTGGAACCTTATACTCCATCTTATACAATTTTAAGGTTTGAATTAACAGTGCACCGAGACAAGAAACTCTTGAGCTTTTTCAGCGTTGTAGTATTCCAGAGCCACCCAAGTGTGAGTTGCAACATCACTTCAGTGCAGTAATTCCATGCAGTTGCTGCATTAACAGATGGAATTGGTAGTTAGTATTCTTGGCTTCAACTACCATCAGGCATAAATTGCTCAGTACAATAAAGAGAGCTGCCTGGTCTCACCTTGCAATGCTGTTTGTGGTCAATTCACAAAGCCTTAATTTAAGAGTATTCTGGCAGCAGATAGTTCACAGACCCTGAATTCATTGTAAGACGCTGATGTCATCCACTGTCCTACTCTGACTTACGGTTTGTAACCCATTACTTTAAATTTGAAGGGTATGGGTGGTGGGGGGTGGGGAAGTTTGAACAGAACTCTTCCGAAAACATAAAGGCTGCCCACAGCTTTCAAAAAGCACAGTGTAAATGTAATTAAGCTGCTTTCCCTGAATTTACAGTAAACTCCTGATAACTTTGTTCTCCAAGGGAGATGGGTTCAGGGATGCGTTACCTGAATGGTGAGTTAGACATATTGTATCAGTGCGTAAATAAATGTTGACAGCATGATGACTTAGATGGTATTGTCAAGTTCCGACAGGGTCAAGTTATCACATCGCTAAATATATAACAATATATGTCAGCAACACACTGAAGATGGGATCAGAAACTATGAGAGCGCAATAAGCAATTTGTCAAAAATTATCTCAATTGTTCTTTGTGATCCTTGCAGTGCTCTTCTCCATTATATTCCATATTTAATCTAGTTTGAGATGGGTGGGTTTATGGTTTTTAAACACACAACAGTTTAAGTTCTGGATCAGATAATGTGATAGATGGAACTACTCCACCACTGGCTGATTGACAACCAATACAACGCTGTAGTTTGTTTAGCCTCTCCACATGCACAAAGATGCTCTTTTGCCAAATAGGCATTAGAATCCAGCATTAGTGATTGTGCCAATCCCCGTGCCAGACTAAACCTTACTTTAAACTTACCTAGATGTAGCTCAGTTTTGGTATTGTATGTGTGTATTTAAGAGAGCCCACAATTCACACATGGCAGTTTGCTTCAAGTCGACAGAAATGTAGAGCAGGAAGGAAGAGACTGCAATCTCGGATTTTTACATAACCACTTTCGAGCAATATAAGATTGAGATAAATGCTTGGGATTCAATTCCCCACCTTCTCAGCTGTTCTGTATAGAACAGAATCTTCCATAGACCACACTTGCATGATTCCTAGTGGTTTGCTCAAAGAATCATGGATACAGGCTATATGTAGTGGAGGAAAGAGAAAGAGCTCTCTCCCACAGGTAGTATTTGACCCAGGGCAAGAGTTTTCAAGAGAAAATATGGGGATCTATATTTTTCTTTAAGGATCTTCTTGTAAGATTTTAAACTATTGTGATTCATTGAATAAATGCAAGCATTTACTGCCTTCTAGAACAGTGATTCTGAAGCTTGCCCTTTTGAGAATCTTAATTAACGATCAGCTTTTTCTCATGTTTTCTTTCTGTGCAATACTGCTCTAAGAAGTCTTTATTTATCTCAAGCACCTAAGTGCTTGAGATAAAACATTAATTGTAATTGCTGTTTAATTATCTTCCGCTCAATAGAGGATGCCTTTCCTTCTAAAAATTTATTTATAGGACATTTTAGGGTTTGGAGACATTACTTACAAGAATCTGCTCCAGATCCAGATCCAATTTTATTGCAATCCACATGTTGCAGATTTTGCCTTGTGATGATCTGAACACATTCAGTTGAAATGCAGCTTTTATTTTGACGTTCCATAACCGGATGTTCTATTTCTTTTCAACCAGTACATGAGAAGTAGGTTACAACTCACTCTAAATCAACCTCGTGAGACTACGCTTTCATTGAATTGTACATATGCTGACATTACAAGCCCGCAGCCTTAAAGTACAAGTCTTTAGGAATGTCTTTCTGATCAATAACTATTACAACATGCAGAATAATCAGACACATCAGGAACCATTAGAAATATTGTACAAAATGCGCTGGAATATCTCTAACATTCACAACTTACTGACAGCTGCTATCCTCAAAGGCATATTATTAGAGCCGGGAGCAAGAAAAAAATGTGACAACAGTGAGTAACATGTTCTGCTTTCTTTCCCTTTCTTTACCCCTCACCCTCCTGTGAAATATAACTTCCAAATGACCACAAGAAAAGAAACGCATGTTGTCCATTTATCACATAAAATAAATCACTTGTCAAAATGAGGTGGTTGCCAGGGCTCGTGTCAACCCACTTTAAATCACTTTTTTTTTTTAACTGGATACCATGTTGGTCAGTGTCAGTGATACATCTTTGATTTGGGTTACCTTATGACTTGAGCACATCTTCCTAAAAGCTAAAAATTATTCATGTAAAATTGCAATACAGTCATTAAGAGTATAAACTGCTTACTGAGGTTAAAAAAAATACAGTGTGTGTATAGGGAGCAGGTGAACTTGTGATATTCCACAATAGAATTGATATCATATCACATCATATCACTCAGCTCCTGGAGATGTCCCAGTGACAGCTACAATGGGGAAATCTCCCCTCCTCCCAGTTCTTGTTGCACTGTTGTCTTCCTTGAACAACAACAACAAAATGACATTTATAGAGGGCCTTTCATGTTGGGAGGACGTCCCAAGGCACTGAACAGTCAGGGGCTGGGACCCGAGCGTGGCGGAGGGCGGGAGAGATGGGAGGGCAGCTGAAGGGACGGTCGGAAAGGAGTGTAATGATACCGGTCTTGGAAAAGGCAAGGAAGGAAGCGAGGCAGAGGCACTGTGAGACTGAGTTCCAGAGTGTGAGGGCAGAGAAACTGGAAGTCCAGCCATCGATGGTCAGGCGGGAGATATGGAGCAGACAGGAACACGCTGAATAGAGGGAGCGGGCAGGTTGGTAAGGAATCAGCAGACCAAAGAGGTAGGAGGTGGTAAGGCAATGGATAGCCTTGAAAGCAAGGACAAAGGTGGTTTATGCAGATTATAAAAATATTACATTTTAGACCCAGTTTAACCTATTAGCATATTTTCAATTCCAATATTTGCATTAACAATCTTTGGATTTGATATAGCATCTCAAATTATTCTACAGGTAGAGACTGTCAAGTGAGGTGAGGTTTTATAGGCAAAGAAAAGGATATTTATTTTCTCCCCTTTCTAGTTATTTATTACTTTTCCTTCCCTATTACACATACATCAACAACTTGCTTGTGGAGCCCTGTAGCTCAATGGTTAGAGTACCCGCCTTACAAGCGAGAGACCTGGGTTCGATTCCAGGCTGGGTGAAACCTTAAGCAAGTTTGTTTGTTCAACACGCCTGATAATAATCCCTCAAGGAAAAAAAACACACAAATTTATTGGTCATTTCAATCCACAACTGTCTGTGGGACACTGTTGTGCGCAATTGGCTGCTGCATTTCACCCACAAATATACAGTCAATTTACTTCACAGTATATTCTGTGAGGCGCTTTGAAACGTCTAAAAGACATGAAACATGCTATAGCAAATGCCAGGATTATTATTATATGGCACCCTCCAGGGAGGGTAGGATCTCAGAGCACTTACATACCTACCAATTATGATTCTTTTTATCTTTCTCACTGCATTTTTGGAGATGTTAAAGTGAGGTCACATCTGCCTGTTCAGATGGATATTACAGATCTTAAAGCACTTTTCAAAATGGAAAGGGAGTTTCTCTCCAGGGTCCTAGCCAACAATCCCTCAAATAAAATTGTTCATTTATTTCATGGCTATTTGTGTGACATTGCTATGTCAACTGGTTGGCACATTCGCTGACAAAATACACAGTCTCAACATTTTACAGTATATCCTGTGCACTGCTTTGAGACATCCCCCAAGAAGAAAGGTCCTATATTAAATGCAATGAATATTATTGTTTTCATTTTTAGCCTTAGTTTCTTTTTCTTTCATTGTTTTCTTGATGAGAATTGCTGTTCATTTTTCCCCTCTCATCTAACAGTTCCTAAAACTGAAGTTTGTGCTTGTATTCCTGCTGATTTCCAAATAATTTTCACATTGAGCAGTGCAGATAACGTCGTACACAACCCGTTAATATCCCTGCAACGTATATTGGCATCTATTTTGTAGCTTTTGTGGTTGTCTTGGAAAAAAATGTTCTTATTTTGAGTTGCTCTGGGCTTTTTTGTGCAAATAGAAGCCAACTTGACTAAAATGTGGAAAAATAAATAGCAGAAGTAACCAAACCTTTAGCTAAGGTTTAAAAGACTGTATTGTAGTCGCTAGTTTGCACAGCCTCAGCCCAGTACTTTTCTTGGCAGAGATTCAAGAAAAACAATTGGCAACCGTTTTTTTTATTAGCATTCTGCTAAACTGACTAATGACAGAGCTGAAAGTATGCATGGATTTAACTTTACAATTACTGCTGGATCTGTTTCACATGAACATCACGTTCCCAAGTAGCTCCCTTCCCCCGCCAGCCCCTCGCTTTTAGGCTTTTGGGTGAATTACATTCTGGTGTGGAGCTGTAGAAAATTTAATGGGACTCTTCAAATTTACTAAGATTGCATCCAACTCCCAACAACTGGATTCAAGGGAGACTTCAGATTATCAGGACAGATGCATTGTGAAAATTAGTCCGTTCCATGCCATTTTTTAATCCATTTTGATGATGCATGAGGCAAACGGTGATGTTAACAGTGGTCTCTGAAGAGAAAGTAGTGCAATAGTTTCCAGAGCCTTCCATTGAAAGGCTAAATGGTTGTTTGTGGGATATTCCTGTGAAAAGTTTGTTTCAAATTGGTTGAAACACATGTTTGTTTCAAATTGGTTGAAACACATGTTTGTTTCAAATTGGTTGTGCTGTTGGCTTATAATTATCACTTTGCAGTGACAACAACAAATTACATTTTTATAGCTTTGGGGAGGATGATTCAAGGCACTGGATAGTCAAGGGTATGCCCCCAAGCCGGGATTTGGATTCGGGAAGGGGGCCAAGGAGGGTGGGATGTGAAGATGACAGAAGGCCTCGTCAAAGAGGAAGGACTTGAGAGGATCTTGAAGGAGACGAGGGAAAGGGCAAGGTGAAGGGACTCCAGGATGAAGTTCCAGAATAGGGGAGAAAGATTGAAAGCCAACCGCTGATGGTTGGGTGGGCAGGGTGGAGAATGTGGAGTAGTCCAATTTCTGCCAAATGGAGGGAGCAGCTGGATTGGTGGGAGTTTAAAAGTCACAGACATAGGGTGGGGGCAAGACTATGGAAGGATTTAAAAGTGAGGACGAGGATCTTGAACTTCTGTCTCTTTGGAATGAAATGCTAGTGGAGCCGAGCAAGGATGGGGTGTTAGGGAAATGATGCAGCAGAGGACACGAGCTGCAGAGTTCTGCAGAGAGAAGAGTTGGAATATCTATCAAGCAGTGAATTGATGTAGTCAAATCTGGGCATAATAAAAGCATGGATAAGGGATATGTAAAATCCTGTGAAGCACTTTGAGATATTTTGACCATGTTATAAGGCGCAATATCAAATGCAAATATTACTAAGTGATTGGGCACCAGTCTATAAAGGAACCCATTTCAGTCCAAGCTCATTTTATCAGATCATAGTTTCCATTTTGTGGCACAATACGCTATGGTTGATCCTCCTTATTCTTTATGCATAAAATATCCCTCAATACCTATACCCAACCTCTGCTCCTGGTGTTCCCCCCCTCCCCCCGCGAGGATTCCTCCCTTTTGATTTCTGCAAGGCAATGACGCTGGAGTACAGATCCATAATCTCATACATCATTTGCTATTCATGAACCGCTACAATGAGCGTCTTCAGGCTATTCCATCACAGCTGAGTTTAACTTGCCCATGAGTCCCCAATTGAAGAGTGAGACACACATTTTCCAACGAGAGTCTCACAATAGTGAATAGCAACAGAACCCTGGTCGTTTTTTTATATACAGGTATCCCACCACAAACACGGCCTCACCAACCACAAAATGTACGCATCTGCGGTTTGCCAAACCGCGTTTTGCGCGTCTGCGATTTACATCTGCGGTTTAAATTTTCAAGTTTCACTCCTCCAAACAAGGGATCCCATTCATCCACGTATTAGTATGTATTCATCGCCCCTGCGGTTCCCGCCTATCAGCATCTTTACTACCCCATGTGGTCTAGCTGCACCCGTGGATCTACAGGTACTGTGTGTATTCGGGGGTGCGCGTGCATTCGGAGGTATGTGCGCATTCCGGGATGCGTGCGCATTCCGGCGTGCGTGCATATTCAGATGTGCGCGTGCATTCCGTGCTCTAGGCCCAGGAGGTTTGCAATGCCGGCGACAAAGTAAATTGGAAAAGTTAGCATTATACCGATAATACCAAAATATCGATATATCGCCGGACATGATATACTGATATTTACGATATACTGATCTTTTTTATACCGAATTTTTCGATATATCGATATATTTTAAATTCCAATATCGGCATATCGATATGCAAAATTATATCGATATAACCGATATATCGCCAGACACTACACTCCACCCCCTCTCTCTTTGTGTCTGTATCAGTCAGTCAGACAACCTCGCGGATTGCTGCAGATCCTGGGAGCCAATGCGCCCAAACTTACTCCCCCTATCCCCATGTATGTTATAACTGGATGTGATTTTTGGGGGTTTAGTTTTACTAAACGCGAACTTACTCCCCGTATCCCCATGTTTCGCATAGGGCCCTGCATTTCACAACCACGAAAAACCGAATATACCCCAACTAACCCCGTGTTTTCCAAAGGGCCCTGCATTTTCCAACTGCGATTTTTCCAACCGCGAAGGTTTACAGGAACATATCCCCTGCATTTGGGGAGGGATACCTGTACAGTAGAATACACACTCTCTATAACCTACCGACATTGTAGCTAATGTGTGCTACTTCTGTTGCTACACTAGCTTAGATGAACAAACTGTCTTAAACAATGATCATGCCTCTTGCCTCCTTGATCTGTATTATCCAGTACTATAACATGGTCTACTTTTACACATAAGTTGGGCCGATAGAGAAGTGCAGAAATATTTGCCCCCAAAAAGGGGGTTGATTGGTGTTATTGAGGTATATTTTGTCCACAAATACACAGTCAAATTTACTGTACAGTATATTCTGTGAAGCGCTTTTAAGACGTCCAGCCACCCTGAAAAGCGCTATATCAAATGCAAGGATTTATTATTATTTTACAGCCAACCTACATTTTTTCACTTTATTGATTAAAAACTAAACGAGGAAATAACACTTATATAATTATTGCAAAGTATTTTCATTAGTTTCTAATTTAACAAAAACTTGTGTGGTCCATTTGTGGGGTGGGTGTGGACACCAGCACAGGGCTGAAGGGCCTGGAGATCTGCCAAAAAACAGACACTCAGGACTAATCTCCTGTCTGTGGGGCTACAGGGGCTCACCACCTCCTGCCTCTTAGGGGCTGGCACCGCGCACAGAGACCCAGAGAAACACACAGGCATAGAGAGAGAGAGACGGACATTCTGAAAGAGAGAGAGAGAGTCGCACACTCATAGACACAGAGAGACATAAACAGGCAAGAGACATATATTCATTCATACAGCGACATTTATAAACACACAGCATGTTATCACACATACACATTCACACACACACAAACTCAAACAGATAGGCATACAGAAGAGAGAGTCACAGGCATACACACAAATACACAACACACAGAGAAAGAGACACAAAAATGTGCTCACAGAGGCACTTACAAACACATGCAGAGGAGAGGGACACACCCACATACAGATACTCACAAACACAGAGACACACAGACAATCTTAACAGCGGGGCCTCCCGAGGAGCAAAGCCTGTTTCCCGCTTTCACCGCACTGCGCAGGCACATCCAGAGCCTCAGTTGCATCGGATAAACAGCCGGCAGAGTCCCAGCCACCAGAAACTTTGTGTTTAGTGGTTTTATAGTGGAGGGTTCCTTTTCTAGTGGCTTCTGCAGACGCATTTTTCGATTGGCTCAGCATGTAAGGAAGATACTGTTTCTTCACCTCCACAACAAAATTGTGATTTTAGAGTATTTAGACAAGGTTTCCTTCACAATGTAACCAGAAACTAGATTATATTTGACTCTCAAAACTGAAGACTCCTCTGTGAGAGGAGCTTTTTGTTCAGCATTTATATTTTGGTTAGCCAGTGTAATTTACATGGAAACCCTATACTGTCCTCTCCTCCCTGTCCCTCAGCTCTGAACTCCTGCTCATCATGGGCGACCTCAACCTTCACCTAAAGTTCCTCTCCACCATATTCTCCGATTTCACTGCCCTCCTCTCCTCCCTAAACCTCACCCTCCACATCGACTCCCCGACCCACAACCGTAGCCACACTCTTGACCTTGTCCTCACCCACGGCCTTGACATTTCCGACCTCAGCATAATGAACAAGGCCATCTCGGACCACTTCATCTCCTTCTCCTCTCGCATCCCTCTCTCCTCCACCAAGCCCTCAACTGTACTTTTACGCCCATGGTCTCCCCTCTGAGACCCTCACAGAGGCCCTCATATCCTCTGACCTCCTGCTCCTCTGGCCTTCCACCCACAGTGATCCTGAAGTAGCCGTCCAGCTGCTCTATAATCGCCTCTCCTCCACCTTCAACTCTCTCGTCCACCTGAAATCCAGGTCCATTTCCAAACCCACCCATTCCCCCGGTACAACACTCATCTCCGCTCCCTAAAAACCCAAACCCGGCTGCTCGAGCGCAGGTGGCAGAAAACCTGCCTGACGGTTCACCACCAACTGTGGCTCGAACATCTCCACAGTTACCGCCGTTCTTTGTCACGCGCGAAAACGGCCTACTACTCAAATATCATCCTGGAGGCTAAAAACAACCCGAAAGTCCTTTTTTCCACCACCTACATGCACCCCTTCAGGCCTCCTCAATCTTCACTTCAAATGCGAAGTGTGAGGACGTCATGGGCTTCTTCTCCTCCAAAATCCATAATATCCGCCAGGCAGCCTCATCCTCCTGCTTCTCGTCAACCAACACCACCACCCCCATTCCATCCCCCTCACCCTCCCTATCATCAGCTCCTACCACAATCCCCTTCCTACATTGCTTTTCCCCATCTCTCCTTCCTCCCTCGCATGCACCATCACCTCAGTGAAGCCCACTACCTGCTGCCTCAACCCCCTTCGCACCAACTTACTGGTCACCCAGCTCCCCCTCCTCTGCTCACTGCTGGCTGAAACCATCAACCAGTCCCTCTCCACAGGATCAGTCCCTGCCCCCTTCAAAACTGCTGCCATCACACCTCTCCTTAATAAACCTTCCCTAGATCCCTCAAACCCTAGCCTCTACTGCCCTATTTAAAACCTGCTCTTCCTTGCCAAAGCACTCGAACGCGTTGTTGCCAACCAACTCCGGCCCACCTCTCCTCCCATTCCCTTTTTGAACCCTCCAGTCCGGTTTCCGCCCTGTCCACAGTACAGAGACTAAGCTTGTGAAAGTCACAAACGACGTCCTTTCTATCTGTGACCAGAGCTCCCTCCGCCTCCTTCTCCACCTGGACCTATCCACTGCGTTCGACACAGTCGACCACGCCATCCTCCTCCTCCGCCTGTCCTCCATCATCCACCTCAGTGGGACCACATTTGCCTGATTCGAGTCCTGCCTCACAAACCGCCAATAGTACATCTCAATAAACGGCTTTTCCTCCCGCTCTCACCCAGTTGCCTGCGGGGTACCCCAAGGATCCATCCTTGGCCTCCTCCTCTTCCTCATCCATATGCTCCCTCTTGGGGCCGTCATCCACAGACATGGGGTCTGTGACCCTCTTCGACCGCGCCGTTGGTCGCCTTTCTCCCCCTGCCCCTGACTCAGGCCCGGGATCCGTTATTGTGAAGCGCTCTGAGACGACGTCCGGCGTGGAGGGCGCTATATAAATTGAAGTTGTTGTTGTCTTATGCTGTGCTTCCGTCTTCAGCTCCAGCTACTAAGACCTCACAATGGCAGAGTTTCTGTTTGTGTGGGGAGGGAGTTGAAAAGTGAGATACACACATACACAGAGTTGTACACCTAACCTTTACCTAACCTTGGAGTTCATGGGAATGATGAAGACCCACTCACGTTGAAGCTGGTTAAATCAGCATTCATAAATATGACATGTGACTAATTATAGAAGGGATGTTGTAGTTGTGGATCTTTCTGACAATAACTGATCTTTGTCCTGGATAAATCAGACCCTGCAGCATTTTACCTCCAAACCAGTTGAGACAGTAAAGATTGCCTGTGAGATTCCCTGGTTGCTTGCTCATTAAAAAACAAACGAGTGCCAAGGATGAGTCGCACGTCTTCAAGTGGAGCCTGCCGTTATTCAGATGACTGTCAGTGAGCACATCGTGAGAGCTTCACTGAATAGCTGGTCCCATCACCCAGTGCTCACTTCCCCAGAATTAAAAATAGAAAACCTGCTGGAGCTCATCTGAAACGTTTACTAGTTCACAAAAGACTCGCACTAGTAGTTGTGAACCGCAGGTGATTAAAAACCCAGAGAGATGCCTTTTACTAAAGAGTACATATCAATCCATTGAAATAAAGACAACAGATGAACACTTCCTTCCCTTCTCTCATTTATTGCTAGGCTTTTGCTATTAGATGCTGTGTTTTCTTGTTTGGCAGAGCCACATCGCCCAAACAACCTGCACACCAACAGTGGCTGCTCCTGAGTGACATTTGAGCACCCAGTTGGAATGGAACTTTGTAATGGATGAGCATTTCACTTACTGTAGGTCAGCCTGACTAATTGGTAATGTTGTCACTTCTGAGGTAGAAACTTGTGAGCTGAAGCCCCATGTTGGAAGTTGATCTCATTGCCCAGCTTCAGATTCTAGTACTATAATAAAGCTTTGACAGAAATCGATCCTTTAGATGTTAAATGTGAATGTGAAGCCTGGCTCAGTGGTAGCACTCTTGCCTCGTAAGTCAGAAATTTGTGATTTCAAGAGACATGAAATTACATAGTCTAAGCTGACACTCTAATGCAGTACTGGGGATGTGTTGCATTATCAGAGATGCTGACTTTGTCCTGTCTGCCTGCTCGGGTGGTCTTTAAAGATCCCATGTTGCGATTTGAAAATAGAAAGGAGTTTCTCCCGGTGTCTTGGTCAACAATTCCCAAAACAAAATTGGTCACTAACTCTATGGCTGTTTGTGGGACATGGCTGTGCACAAATTGGCTGCCTCATTTGCCCACAAATATACAGTCATCAGTTTTATAGTGCAACCTGTGAAGTGCTTTAAGCCATCTGAATGATGTGATAAGCAGCTATGATTAATGCAAGGATTATTATTATACAAATCATGTACGCCTGTTTTCAAGTAGACTTTAGAGATCCCATGAATCTGCTCAGAATGAGAAAGCATTTTCCCCTGCAATTCTCCAGATCAATCGGTTAATCAGTGCATTGCTGTTTGTAGGATCTTACTGTTGCAAAGGGCTGACACTTTTTCCTACAAAATATACAGTCACTACACTTGATAATGTGGAGTCCTGTAGCTCAGTGGTTGGAGAACTGACCTTACAAGCGAGAGACTTGGGTTCAATTCCAGGCAGGGTGAAACTTTGGGCAAATTTCCCCACGCCACACACCTAATAATAATTCCTCAAAAAAAATTGTTCATTGCAAACCACTACTGTTTATGGGACATTGCTATGTGCAATTGGCTGCTGCGTTTTGCCCACAAATATACAGGCAATTCACTTTGCAATATATTCTGTGAAGCACTTTGAGATGTCTAGAAAAGCGCTAGATCAAATGCAAAAATGATTATTATTATAATAATAGATTACCAGTGAAGAGCTTTGAGACATTTTGAGTTAATTGGAGTTCCCGTAGGGGTTGAATGTGAAACAGGCTTCTGGGCACAACTAATATGAATGGCTTTGGAGGGGGTTAACCAGACGATAATTTACTACATTGAGTGGCTTCTTTATTCAACAATATGTTCATTAGCACCATCAGTGTCATATTTACTTACAGCTACTTCATTTGTAATCCTTACCAAATTTTCCACTTCTGTGCTGAGAAAGGAGTGCAAGAAATTGATTCTGGTCTTCTTGCAAATACGTTTTGCGGAAATGACATTTGTGTGGTGCTTGGTAGTGTGGGGCACTGCAGTAAGATAAATTAGTGCAAACTCACAAAGATATGAAACATAGGCCCCATACTGTGCATTCCTGAGCTTGCTGACAGATTGGAAGGCACCGGGCAAAGGCTAGGTATTTTCCCTAGTGTGATAATGGGTATATTAATTGGGGATTATTAATTCAAGGTTCTGTTGCACACATAGGTCTAAGAAGGTCTGAGAGCACATCAACTATCTGTCAGTTAATAGGGAGTAATGGGGAATGGCAAAGGGAGCCAAAGCAGTTTAAAATGTTGCAATTGGGGAGGGAAGATGAAAGTTGAAAAGAAAATGAAGATTAAAAAACTACAAAATGTAAAAGAAAGTTTATGGAGGTCACAAAAACAAATCAGTTGTAAAAGCTGTGCTTTACCTGGCTGACCTTTCTAAAGGGCAAAGTATTTTCATAGTAAATTAGAAATTAATGATTAAATAACTTGTCATTTTCTATTTTGATCAAATGTGTCCTCGCTAAGTGCTGTATTACTTAAAATGTCACCAGTGCCCTCAGTGTGTTGTCAGTCGCACTGAATCAAAACATCATTTGAAATATTTTTTACCCAATAAAGACTCAAATTATGCATTTAAAAACTGCACACTGTCTCTCCTCACTCTCTATCAACCATTCAAAACACAATGTGCCTTTGGGTTCAACTTTCTATATCTTAGGACTTATGAGCATGGGATGCAAAAATTGCTTCAATAATTTTTCTTCTCCAGACATTTTATAACACAAGACTTACCTGTATCGTAAAAATGCTGCTTTCATTCATAACACTCAACACAAATCTGTTTCCCTGCATTAAAATCCTAAGTGCAAATAGATATTACTGTACTCGCTGTATAAAATAATAATCCTTGCGTTGATATAGCAACCTTATCATTTTATTGAAATCTCTCAAAGGACTTCTTAGGATTTTTACTAGGAAGTGTTTGTAGGCGAATACGTCAGCCAACATAGAGAAAAATGTCCCATAATCAGCCATAAAGTTGTTTCTGGAGTTGTAACAATTCTGTCTGGAAGACTGTTGAATATGACACCAGAAGAAATTCCTTTCTCTTTTCGAACAGTAAAATGGGATCTTTTAACATGCTGTACATCAAATCAAGAAGATATAACACACACACACACACACACACACACACACACATATACTGTACATCAAAATAAATGGTCATATACATTCATTGTGTAACCAGTAATTTTTATCATGACATCTGTTAAAATCTCATGTCAAAGTTTGAAAAGAAAGGAAGTTGTCCTAGTGATAGAGCAACAATCCTCTAAATCAATTCATGAATTGCTTCACGATTGCTTATAGGTCCATATATACATCCGCGCCTTGACCGGCACCGCCTATTTCCATCTGCGCAACATTGCCAGGCTCCGTAATTATCTTACCCCCCGCGCTGCCGAAACACTCGTGCATGCATACATCACCTCACGGCTGGATTACGGAAATTCTCTCCTAATCGGCCTCCCCAGTTCCTCCATTCATAGGCTGCAGGCCATCCAAAACTCTGCAGCCCGTGTACTATCCCGCACCCGCCTCCGTAACCACATAACCCCCACCCTCGCCCGTCTCCACTGGCTCCCCATCCTCCAGAGGATCGAGTTTAAGATCCTCGTCCTCACCTACAAGGCCTTGCACGGCCTTGCCCCATCCTACCTAGCCGATCTACTCTCCCCCTACACGCCCACCCGGACCCTCCGTTCAACAGGACTTGGCCTGCTCCAAGCCCCCCGCCCGAACCGCCCCACCATCGGAGGCCGGGCCTTCAGTTTCTCTGCTCCCACCTTATGGAATGCCATCCCTCAATCCCTCCATTTCGCCTCTTCCCTTTCCTCTTTCAAGGCCGATTTGAAGACTTTCCTCTTTGATCGTGCCTTTTGTTCCACCCCGAACTCTTTTACCTCCCCTTCGTGTTTCACCCCTTCCCAAACACTCCCCTCCCAGCTCGGGTCACACGCCTCTTGTTTAGCGCCTTGGGACGTCCTCCCGACGTGAAAGGCGCTATATAAATGTAAATTGTTGTTGTTGTTATGGAATGCCATCCCTCAATCCCTGCGTTTCGTCTCTTCCCTTTCCTCTTTCAAGGCCGGTTTGAAGACTTTCCTCTTCGACCGTGCCTTTTGTTCCACACCAAACTCTTTTACCTCCCCTTCGTGTTTCACCCCTTCCCAAACACTCCCCTCCCAGCTCGGGTCAAACGCCTCCTGTTCAGCGCCTTGGGACGTCCTCCCGACGTGAAAGGTGCTCTATAAATGTAAATTGTTGTTGTTGTTGTTGTTGATATCCTGAGAAGTGTTTTTGAGATGTCTCGGCGATGTGATTAGACAATATATCAAATGCAAGGAATAGGTCATGGGAAAATGACTGTTGAGTATGGTTTAAAAACAGTCACTACACTTGAACATTCATTGTTTAGGACATGGAGACAATATGATGAGATACTAAAAAAAAGTAAGTTATTTTTTCATGGTAGGCTGCCATATTGCATTTGATGCTGTACAGGTAAACCTCAATTTACGACGGGGTTGTGTTCCTGAAAAACTGTTTGTATATCGAAACGTCCTAAATCAAAACACGATTTCCCATGCAGTCTCATTATATAACCAGAGATGCGTTCTTTTCACAAAATTTTTGGACCTTAAACCCACTAAATAACACACAAAACCACACAACATAACACACAAATTAACACACATAGGCAAGAAGGGGTACTTGGGGTAACTGTATGGTATATTACGCTGGTTCTGATCCTCAATCCAGACACTCAGCATTCTTTCCATGTTTTCCATCACATCACTCCTATGTTTTGCTAATCTGCTTGCACCTGTAGCTGTAACATACCTTGAACTTGCCAATATATTGACTTTATTCTGTTTTATAGTAACTACATTCAATCTAGCTAGCCCTAAAGCCCTTCCAATGTCCATACCGTTTTCACCAGAATCGATGCGCTTTATCACCTTCAATTTGGTATTTAAAGTCATGACTTTGCGGGGTTTCTGGCCGCTAGCAGTATTACCGCTGCTTATTTCACTTACTGCTGTCTCTTCCTCGACTTGGTAGAAGCGCAGCAGAGGCTGTAAATCGCTCGGGAATGTTCGGAAATGACTGTAATGCTGGCGCGGTGTCGCTTCAAAATCAGCTGGCTTTTAAACAATGACGTGGCGACATGCTATTGGCCAGTTCAAATGCTTGGATTTACCCGCGAATACACTATGGACAAAAAGGACGCACAAAATGCGACCGCGATATTCAAAATACGTACTGCGCATGCACAAAAAAATTTGGGGTCCTTGAAACAAATCCAAGTGTCATATATCAAAAGGTGTTAAAAAATTATGGTCCTTCAATCGAAATGACCTAAATAGAAGTGTCGTAAATTGAGGCTTACCTGTACATCTCTGCTTTCACTTTGTACTATAAAGATCTCTGGCATTTCCTTTCTCCCTCAACAAACTGAACAATAGGACCAATGTGAGCTCAGCTTCACCATTATCCAAATCTCTTTTATTTTAAAAAAATTGCCTTGAATTCCAGTAATCATTTACAGCAACAACAAAATTACACTTATATAGCACCTTTCACGAAAGGAGGACATCCCAATTTAGTCAAGATAGCAAGAACAACTGGAATGCTGGAAATCTGGGATAAAAGAAAATGCTGAAAATGTACAGGGGTTCAACCAACAGCTAAAACATCTTTACATAAAACTTTCATTAGAAGTGGTCCAGTTGAGCTAGAGAAATCCTGTTGGACAGGTATGACCAGTCGAAGAAAAATGACATTTGGATAGAGTTCAAATATTTAATCCATTAAGTACCTGCACAAGGAAACAGTTGAAGGCTCATTATAGATTGTGGCATACTAGAGAGGCATTGAAAGACTGTACAGTACTTGTTGCATTTGAAAAGAGGCAAATACATAGATGTAAGATTAATGCATTCAAATAGGGCGAGTGAGCAACGACAACTTACATTTATACAGGGGCTTTCATGTGGGTAACATCTTGATGTGTTTAACAGTGGTACGTGTGGGCGAGGGGGTGGTGGGGGGCGGTGGGGGGGATTTGTTGACAGAACAGTTGAATAGGAAAGTCTTCATGTGTGATTTGAAAACACAAAGAGGGAGCAAAGTGGAAGGATTGAGGCAAGGAGTTCTAAAGATTTGTGGGATGTGAGTAGATTGGAGAGATACGAATGCCGGGGCTTGAAGTAATTTGAAAATGAGAGTGAGAATCTTGAAATCTTTTTTTTTCCAAATGTCATCTTTTAGTTGTCTTCTTCCTATAATATTTGTAATTGCCTTGTTATCTGCTCTAACTTCACATTTATTGGCATCCATATTGCATCAAGACTGGTTCGCCTATGAAATGCAATCATTACACATTATAGTGTACCCTGTGAAGCACCTTGAGATGTTTTCCCGAAATGAAAGGCGCTATGTCAAATGTAAGGATTATTATTTTATCCAAAATCCATATTTTATCCACCAAAAACATTCTTATGCAATGCATGTTTCTGCCATTAGTACTCCTCAGTGACTGAACCAGTAGATCTCCCTCTGGTGGCAAAAGATTGCAAAAGAGCAGTTTAATCACAAGACCACCTACCTATTCTGCATCACCCAGACCTGCAGTTCTTTGTGCTTAATTTTGATGTTCAGCTGTGTTGCATCATGCAGTCAGTGAACCACAACATAAAACTTTCAACATTCCACAAATGGGAGGAATTTAATAAATTGATGTAGTGCGTAACCCACCTGCAAACTGAAGAACAACACACTCAAAAATCTAATTGTGTGAGGAGCTTGTAAAATGTTCAATGTTCACAGCATAGTAATATTACTTGGCTACCTTTCTCCAGCTGCTAAGGTTTTCTGCCCACTTATTGCCTATTTTTCTTACACAAAGACAGCAGCGAATGTAATGTGTGCAGTCCTAGTATTGTAGGCATTTTAACAATTAACAGAACCTAGCTTACAACACATTTCTGGCACAATTCAAAAACATAAGAAAGGGATAATACTTGATCGCAAATTTAGAGTGAATTGATTTTTCCTTTAAATTACCTGAAATCTGTCCACTCCTGCCCCCACTCTGAACATAGAAAATCATACTGGTTCTGTATCTATGACAGCCGCTTGTGTCCATTGTTGATGAGTGAGTCTCAACAGTGATTGTCAGCAGGCTAGAGTATTTCATTGTGGATGGCATGAAAGCTAAGTCTAATCCTGTCCTCGCAGTTGTACAATTTCTTGGTGGATCACTAGTTTAGCTGTCGGGAGCAAAACCCTGGTCACTCATTCTTCCTCAGACTAATGTGGGAGCACTGCGGAATAAGATCAATGTATCAGGTATTGAACCTGGTCAGCTTTGCTCAATTGGTAAGTTGCACACCATATCGTGCATTGACTTAAAGATGCACATAGGGAATCAAGTCCATTGTTCATTGAATATAATGTATTTGCAGTTTGTACTGTATGTCAGATTTATCCTTTTATAATATTTCAAAATGTAATTGTTTTACCTTTGACCATTTTGTTTAATAATCCTTGCATTTGATATAGTGCTTTTCAGGTCTTCTAGACATCTCAAAGCACTTCACATAATATACTGTATAGTGAATTGATTGTGTATTCATGGGCGAAACGTGGCAGTCAATTATGCACAGCAGTGTCCCACAAACAGTCGTGGATTGAAGTGACCAATTTTTTTTAATTCTTGAGGGATTATTATTGAGTGTGTGGAGTAAGGAAACTTGCCCAACGTTTCGTCCTGCCGGGAATCGAACCTTGGTCTCTCACTTGCAAGGCGAGTGCTCTAACCACTAAGCTACAGGACTCCACATTTCACAAATAAAGAGTTGAAACATAACCTCTACTCAAATAAACTAATCAGAATTTAAATGATTTATTTCAGAAATCCAGTCCGTCTTCAGTAAAGACCACAGGCAGCCCCCAGTATGATGGCTGTGTCGTGACATACAAGGAGAAGGTAGGTACAGGTACCCTGACCCAACCGCGGATTTTTCTACTGCTAATTTCACTTATCCACGGTTGGCTCGCTGTGACAACCCTTGCTCACCACGGCAGTGGGTTTTGCTTATCTACGGATTTTAACACTAACACTGGCATTTGGCGCTAGGACCCAGTTGCATCAGCCAGCCACGATGTCGCTTCGCGCTAGGGTTTAGCGCTAGGACCCAGTTGCGATGTTGCAATCAACCAGCCACGATGTCGCTTCTCTTTTAGGATTAAGGTAAATAACATGAATTTATTGTTGCTTCTCTACATCCCCCCTCCGTGTCACCCACCACACCACCTTCTCTGCATCCCCCCCACTTCATGTCACCCACCACAGCACCTTCTCCACATCCCCCACCCCCCCTCCATGTCATCCACCACACCATCTTCTCCGCATCTCCCCTCCCCCTCCGTGTCACCCACCAATTCTGTCTGTCTCTCCACCTCTCTGTCTCTCTCTTTCTCAGCCTCTCTCTCTCTCTCTGTCTCTGTCTCAGTCTCCCCCTGTGTGTGTCTCTCTCTCTCTCTCTCTCTCTGTGTCTCTTTCCCTCTCTCTGTCTGTCTCGGTCGCTCTCTCTCTTTCTCTCTGTCTCTCTCTCTCTTTCTGTGTCTCTTTCTCTCTCTCTGTTTGAGTCTCTGGCTGTCACAATCTCACTCACAGTCTCTGTCTCTGTCTCAGTCTCTTTAAGTCTCTCCCTGCCTTCAATAGCAGTGCTACCTACCTTATGCCGTCGCTGATACACTGTAAATGTTAGCGCTAGGCGCAAGGCATTACTGGGAACTGTTTTTTTCATATACAGAAACAAGTAGGGAGTAGGGACCTCCCGCTTGATGCAATTTTTGCTTAACAAGGAGTTTTGACTTAGCGTCTTTTCGCGCTGTAATTTTTTCGTTAAGTACTGGTAGGTTCTGGGGAAAATACTTTATTTTACTACAAAATACTGTTTTTAGCTTTCAGGAGTACTTTTTGTGTTAAAAAAAAGGTTGGCAGCTCTGCTTTGCTCAGAAATTTACCTTTTTTTAATAGATTTGAAGGAGCCCAGATTAGTAACTACTAATTATAAAGGAAGAACTCTGAAGCTTGTGCAGTAGACAGAACAACAACAACAGCAAAATTACACTTGTATAGTGTCTTCCACGTCAGACCACCTAAGAAAGTCAGAACATAAAACTGCAATATTTTCTTGCTTATCTAAAACCATTAATAAATATATGGTTGTGTCATAATTCAGCATAGAAATCAGCTATTTAAGGTCTTTGCTCTATCTAGATTTCAGATTTGCTCATGACAATAAGTTCAAACCTGTTGGTTCACCACCTTTGTCTCCCTTCCTGCTCCACGTGTGTCGCTTTCCCCAGGAATATAAAAGCTAAAGATTTATTAATGTAATTTTACTTACCTAGTTACGGCAAGAAGTCTGCACATTATCACCAGAGTAATGTTTTTATTATTTACAATGAGATTATGATTATCTTGAACTACTTTCAAATCTATAAACTGCAGAGGTCAGTTTCCAAGCAATAGAGGCCTTTCAGACATGAGCATGATTCTTGTAAATAGTGGAGAGTGGGCTGGGTGGTCTGCTGTGAATGGAGGTGTCTGGGATCCAAGGTCTGAAACAGATTATTGAGGTTCAAAGCATTAAAGCATTAATTAAACTTATTACTCTGTGGGTTAATCCAGTTAAAGTGCATTGCTCTAAAGGAGTACAGCCTTTTCTTTTCAAATTCCTGGTTTGTTTTCCTGCCTATGGGTGTTACCGACTTTCGACGTGTGTGGAAGTATTTCTTGTTTTTCTCTTTGTTACATAAATCATGTTACCAGAGGTCAGAAAGGGCATCTTAACTATCAAGCACCGTTGCTTCTTTCCCATTTACCTTCCACTTCCACATGCACAGCCTGTCCCTTACTCCACCAGAACCTTTCCCTCCTTCGAGGACCTTACCCTCTACCATCCTTCTAACCTTTGTCTCAAAATCCTCTTTGTTTATTGTCTTCCCCAATCCTTTTCCCACCTTCCTTTCTGACATCTCCACCCTCCTATCTTCCCTCTCCTTCTGCTCCAAAGGCTTCCTCATCCTCAGCACCTTCAATTTGCAATTCACCTCCTGCTGCTTTATCTCCGCTGACATCTCTCCTTTCTTCTCACTGCCTCTCCTTCCACATTTACTCCGCCACCCAAGTCCATGGCCACCGTTTGACCTGGTGATTACCTGGGTCCTCAGCTTCTCGGAACTCACCACCACCGACAAAGACATCTCAGACCATCACTTCATCTCCCTTAACTCCTCAATCCCTCCCACCTCCATCTCCTACTGCTCCTGGGAAAAATCTCCTCCATCTCCCTCTCTGCTGCCTCGAGTTATCTGAATTCCTCCCCACTCCGGGTTTCCTCCCACAATAACCTATCCTCCTTGGTCACTCTCCTCCACAAGTACCTCTCCACTATTCTTGATACCCTTGCTCCCCTCATTTCCTGAACTGTCTCCTACTCATGGAAGCCACCGGAGTATACCAGCCACCTCCGCTCCGTTACGGCACAGGTATGTGCCACTGAACGCACCTGGCTTAAATTCAATTTAACAGTCCCATCAGCAGATCTGGCTGGACCTTATCAAATCTTGTCACTCAGCCATCGCCTTCACTAAATCGTCCTTCTTCTCTGAGACAGAGACAATCTCGGAGGCCAAGGACAACCTCAGGCTCCTCTTCTCCATCACCAACCAGCTTGTCTACCCACCCTCTCATGCCTCACCCATCCTCTTCAATGCTAGCTGTGAGGAGATTCTGGACTTCTTTGCAATCAAAATTGAGGGGATCTGCTCAGCTGCCTCTGCCCTTCTGACCACTACCTGCTCTCCTTCACCCCCTCACACCCCTGCCGCTACCAATCTCTCTCACCACACCTTTAAATCTGTCTCCCCCTGCTCTCTCACCACCACTGTAACCCACATGAAACATGTGGGTTCACACCTCAGGCACTGACAGCATCACCATCCAAGGATGCACACTCCACCTTAATAAGTCAGTCTTGGCATCTTGTTTGACCCTCAACTATCCTTCCTACTCATCATCTGTGCCATGACCTGCTCTGCCTTCCCCCACCCTCGCAACATTGCCCATCTCTGCCACTGTCTCAAACCAAAGGCCGGCAAGACCCTCATACATGCGTTCATAATATCCAGGCTCGACTACGCAAACTCCCTGCTTGTCGGCCTTCCCAATACCTCCCTCCATAGGCTGCAGATCATTTACAACTCTGAGTTCAATTCAAGATCCTGATCGTCACCTTCAAAGCCCTCCATGGCATTGCTCCCCCTTCCTCTGTCTCTTTCCAACCCCACACCAACCTGTCCCCACCCTCGGGCTTCGGTCTGCTTCACGGTCTGCCCCCACCCTCTGGAACTCTCGCAGTCCCTCCGCCTCACCCTATCCCTTGCATCCTTCCAAGACCCATCCCAAGTCCCTCTTTGGTCTTCCTTCACCCCTGCTGCCCCATCCTCCCTAATCCAGAAACGCCAACTCCGGTTCGGAACACTGATTGTCCAGTGCTTTAGGACGCCTTCCCAACTTGAAAGACACTATACAATAGTAATTTTCTCCGCTCCCACCCTATGGAATGCCATCCCTCAATCCCTCCGTCTCGTTTCTTCCCTTTCCTCTTTCAAGGCCGGTTTGAAGACTTTCCTCTTCGACCGTGCCTTTTGTTCCACCCCGAATTTTTCGACCTCGCCTTCGTGTCTCACCCCTTCCCAAACACTCCCCTCCCAGCTCGGGTCACACGCCTACTGTGCAGCGCCTTGGGACGTCCTCCCAACGTGAAAGGCGCTCTATAAATGTAATTTGTTGTTGTTGTTGTTGTATGTTGCATCCATTTGTAAAATGAGTGCTTAGAATGTGTGGCATCGCATCCATACCAGTTTACGCTTACGTAAAACAAAATTGCGTGTCTAATGGCAGTGACTTGCTGAGATGTTTTCAGATTGATTAGGAATATTTCTGGAGTGCACTTGTTGCTTACTCCACTACCTCTCGAACATAATTGCCAGTTTAGATAAACACAAGGCTTTGTGAACTCTGTTCCCCATTGTAAAATGTTCTTCCATCGTTTCTCACCAAAGTGAATCTCATTCTGCTTTCTTTGCTGTTAGTGTGCCCTGGAGATGCGAGAGTTCCTTCAGCGAGAGCAGGCACACATACAGAGAATGCTGGAAGTGCAGGAAGAGCGAACCCACTTTAACAAGAAAGAACGAGCAAAAAAGGAGAAGGACGAAAGAAAGGACAGTGAGAGCAAAACATTTACAAGTTCTCAGAAAGCTCCTAAGGCTCAGAAAGCTCCAAGTCCACACAAGCACTTAAACTCCTCCTCATCTGCTACAGCCTCCGCTCCTCCACCAATGCATTCAAACAATCCGAAGGTGAGGAATTCGCCATCTGGAAATGCACAAAGGTAAGAGTCTTAGAATTGATGTGAGTGTGGAAGCTTTAAGACTTCAATTGAACTAGTGGAACCAGAAGACATGGCCTGCAATTGAAGGGTGTTGGGGTGGTAAATGCAGAACAAATCTGTGACAGCACATCACTCAAAATACAAGTTGGCAAATTAGAAACTTCGAACAATAGTTATACAACAACAATAACTTTGATTTATATAACGCCCTCCACGCCAGATGGCATCTCAGAGCGCTTCACAGTAGTGGATCCCGGGACCGAGCCAGGGGCAGGGGTAGAAAGATTACCAAAGGCGCGGTCGAAGAGAAAGGTCGTTAGCTGTGAAATACTTATACTGTTACTGTAGTACCACACTGGGCCGGCCTGCCTTTCTCTCTCTTTCAACTCCCTGTCTGCTATCCCACAAATCCTCCACCTCGCCCTTCCCTAACCTCCATTAAGTCCCACCTCAAGACCTTCCTTTTCGACCGTGCCATCGGTTATTGTCCTTCCCCCACTTCCCTCCACCCTCCCCAATTGTGACCCCAGCACGGGTCCGAAACACCCACTGTCCAGCCCTTTGAGACGTCCTCGATGTGAAAGGTACTGAACAAGTGTCATTTTGTTGTTGTTGCCTCTTTCTCTCTCTCTCTTTGTGACTCTTTCTAAGTCATTCCCTCACCTTTTCTCTGTGTCTCACTATGGATTTATTTCTTTTGATTGTCTGTTTCTGATCTTTAACTGTAAAATGAACATACGTATAAATAAATACCTTTGATTCTCATCAAAATAATCCAGTTGTGAAGATACATGCAATCTTACTAGGAGTACAATTTAGTTGCACATCACACAACTGTGCAATTAGACTTGTTGCTGGTATCTCGCAGTCCTGCATCCACATGCAAACATTTGATTGGATTTTCAAATGGCTGCCAGAATGGATGAATGTAATTTTGAAATGAAACCAACAAGCCTTCCAATTAAATCTTCAAACAGTGGAATACTGAGGTTCTGGCAGAATGATGTAAATTAATATTTCCGTCTTGCAGGTGACCAAGCTTGTACTAGCTTTCTCTGATCTTCTGTAATTGCAGACTCATTTCCACAAAACAAACCCTGTTGACATGAGATTAAATAAAAATGCTGGGTCTTGCCTCTCCTTTAGCTATATTTCAAGGACTGGTGATGAAATGTACATTAATCTGTTGGCCGGTGGTTGAAGGGTGTATACAGTACTTGGCAACAAATTATAGTTTCTCTGCTGATAGGACAGATTCACTGTGCCCTTTTGCCAAAACACTTTCTTGTCCTCTTTCCAAATGATTGGATTCTTATTGCTAGTTTGCACTCCTGGAGGTGGCAACACATTGCTTGCAGCAGGAGTCATTCAATTGTTCTTATTAGGGGTTGTGCAGAGCTCCACAAACTTTTTTGTTATTAATGATGAGCGTCTGGCCCTTTATTTAACATGAAAGAACTTTGGGCAGACCCAGAAATTGTTTGAGAACTTGAGATTCGCAATGGGTGATACAAATAGCAACTGCTCCCGGTGGCCCAATGAGCCTTGGGAACTCCAGAAAGCAGAAATAGGCTATATTAGAGCAGAGTGCCATGCTTAGTTAGCATCCACTCGGACTAGCTATTAACAAGTCTTGGTGCAAATTGCTAGATGCAGCCCATTGTTGGACACAGGCTGAATTGCTTTGCAGTTAATTTATACTGCAGTGGTACAAATCTAAATCCTGTCAAAACAAGTGATAAAACTGTACAGGATCTCCCAGATCCAGCAACTAGGGTTTTGCAAGAAATAGTGTAATTTTTTAATGCAGTACAGTATAACAAACCAACAACATCTTGCACTTATATATCCTCCTGACGTGAAAGGCACTTTATAAATGTAATTTTGTTTATTATATAGTGCCCTCCACTCCAAACCACTATGTCCAGTATTTAGTGAAAAAACTTGCTGCTTTTTGGAGAGGTGGGTTCCGTAAGAAGGAGCAAAGATTTTTCTCACTTGTGTTCTGTGGCCTGCACTACAGATTGTTTGCGGTTTGACAGTTAGTGTTTCAGTTGTATTTGAATTCAGTTATATACAAAAACTAGAGACGCTAATTGAATTGGAAAGGGTCTCCAAACATGTGCTCTACCTATCTAATGAAGACAACCCTAACCACGAAGCTGGGAGTCAACCCCTTCTTATCACTATCTGTTCAATCTGCACTTTTTCCACACTGTTAACTTTTTTAGTGTTAATACTTGAATGTAGTTGCCTCTCAGTCATTTCCACCATACAAATCCCATCTGGTGAAACTTGTCTCCAGCAAACCTGTTGTGGAGGGTGTCTTTCGTGCAGCATTCATATTGTAAGGCTATTACAACCACATTAACTAGAGGTGGTTCTGCAATATGAGGGATAAATTTCACATACCATCAGCAATAGGTACATAATCATTCATGTGCAGGTGTTTAGGTAATGGATTTCCAATTTTCCCTGGAATCACCCAATCCAGCTGCAGCCACAAACAAACCCCAGGATGTATAAAGCGCTCTGATCCGCCACCTGGCATGGAGAGCGCTATATAAATGCAAGTTGTTGTTGATATGTTGTTTATGGGACATTGATGTGGGCAACTTGCTGCCACATTTCATCCATAAATCCATTTTACAATATATCCTGTGAAGCACATCTCAATAACATGATAAGGCGTTATATCAAATGCAAGGATTATTTGCCTAGTCAAATAATAATAATAGAATCCAGATAGTCCTTCAGATAATGTAGTGTTATTGTGGTAATTCAGTCGTATTTCAAGGTTGGACTGAATGTATGGCTAAATATTTCTTTCTTCACCAAATTTCACGATCAATACACACAAAAGTATTCTATTTTTTCTTAATTGAATTGCAGGTTTCAACCAGAATATTATTAAAGAATCTAGTGTGGGGGAGTAACTGTTCATAGCTGGTATATTGCATTACAAAGCAGTGTTTCAATCCTGAAATGTACTAAATTGGGAGAAATTAAAGCAATGATATTGACTCATCTCACAAGTCTGATGAGGTGATGAAGCTCTGGTATTAAATACTGCTGCTTTCAACTGCTCACATAACAAGGGCAATACAGGGACGTCTGCTGTCCCAGTCTCCTTTCTGCCCTGAAAGCAAATTAGTCCCAATAATGAGCAGAATGGTTTCAAAGCACGAGGGACATTGGGGTAACCGTGTCTCCCAGTAGAGTTCCATTAATCACTGTGAGAGGACTTGGAAGAAGCAATATTTAACATGAAATGTAGAGAAAAGCAAAATAAAACCCTGCTTGGCAAATGTTTCAAGTACTATAGATACTGTGCTTAGGTTACTAACACTAATTGGGTGCCAAGGTGTACAACTACTTGCTAATATCAAACCCTGTCTTTATGCTTCTCTGACTTTTCCTCTCCCATCTTCCAGGAAGTAAAACGAGGCAGCAATCCGTTCTGTTTGCAACCACTCATAAACTCTTGAATCCCACATTTGTTAAATCATTGCTATTGATTTATACTCTATTCCAGAGAGAGAGAGAGAGAGTCTTGATCCAACAGATCAATTGTTTAAATCCTTATAATTTTTACACAACAATCTTTCTGCACCATGGGCACTTTTGCAGGATGTGGTGTTTGATAGGAAAATAATTGAAGCTTAGCAATGGGGAAAACAAGATTATACCAATCAAACCTACCTTTTAATAGATAATCATCACTTTCCTGTCTTCTCACCAATGGTGACAGTTGTTTTTATTACTAATAAGTGTAAAGGAAATTGTTCTTACCTTTATCATGGGATTTTCCCTTTTTAAAACCTAAGTGGTCAAAGTTGCTACTTTTGGTATCCACCCTCATCTCTCAATCTCTTCTTTTCCCAGAGACTCTCAGAAGTTATTTTGATGATCCAATTCAATATATCACATGTCAAAAATATTTCACAAGTTATTAGCATAGGTGTGAAAAAGTTCCACCTGACTCCTTCCTCCCAATTTTATAACCATCAGTCCCTGGTATTTGAATATCTGCCATAGTGATATTTTTGCCTGGATCAGCTTTATCAATTCCCATCATGATATTTAAAATGTAAATAATTTTTTCTCTTTTCAAAAATTTATAACCTCCAAGAAATCCTAGCTCAAATTCCTGTTAGAACAAATGATTCAGATTTGCCTCCTGAGGACTGAAATTCCTCATGGTTTCAAAATCTTCAGGATTTTAGAGGGTTTGTGGGAAAAAGGGAACTGCATTTGTAAAGCGCATTATTTGTAGTCACAGAAAACAAACTTTTACTTTGTGTTTTACAATCAAGCAATAAATATAAAAATATTTAGACTGTATCTCTGATTTTTTCTCTCTCTCATGACTGTCCCCTTCTCCTTGTGTTTCTGTCTCTCTTTTGTGCTCTCTCTCTTTCTCTAATTCTCTGCCTACCTCTAATAATTTTATAAAATAATGAACAATCTTAAGTTTTAAGACACTGATAGAATTTAAGACCTGTGGTGAATAATAAAGTGAATGTTGTTTGATGTATCTCCAGGATATCTGAACATTTTTGATGATGAGGTTATTGAATGTGTATGTATAACCACTTGGCCAGCATTTCATCTTAATATAAAAAGATACGGTAAAACAAAGATTAACAATCCATTTCCTAATACTATAGTTGGTTAGATGCTTGTTACTAAGTTGTTTATTAATTAAATTAGTCCATTACATTAGTAAATTACATAATTAAGGGCATGCGTACACAAGAGTTTACCTATTGATGCAAAATAGACCCAATTGTTGTGCTTTAACATGGTTCCATGGAGGGGGTTTTTCCCCCAGAAGATATTCATTGGCCTTAACCAAAAGGGAAGCAGATATTTGCAGAACGTAAACTTCGAGCTTTCATTACTTGCAACATAAATATGTCTTATGCTTATGTTAACTCATAGCTTCAGGAATACTCTTATGGTATAGTAGAACTTCTGAGGTGTGTTAGATTCAGTTATAATAAGAAAAATATCCAGTAAAACCTGATGGGAAATAAACTAATGCGGAACTATTGAAAGTCCTTATCTTGTGGATCAATGTGTGGTTATTTCCTGGGAGGTGGATTTTTTAATATAAAAAATGTTGGGAGAAACATTTATGGCAGAATAAAAACTGCTTGTGAGTTTCCTTTTATCTTGCACTGTGATCACTTTCTTCAACCGTCATAACCTGAGGTGTCTTGTTCTAAAAAAGAGATAATGGACTCTGAGATAATGAATAATAATAATAATCCTTGCATTTGATATAGCGCTTTTCATGTCTTCTAGACATTTCAATCCACTTCACAGAATATACTGTAAAGTGAATTGAATGTATATTTGTGGGCAAAACGCGGCAGCCAATTCCACACAGCAGTATCCCACAAACAGTCGTGGATTAAATGATCAATATTTATTATTGTGGTTTTTTTTGGAGGGATTATTATTAGGCTTGCGGAGTAAGGAAACTTGCCCAAGGTTTCGCCCTGACCTGCCTGGATTCGAACACACGTCTCACGCTTGTAAGGCGAGTGCTCTAACCACTGAGCTACAGGACTGAAGGATTGAAAGAGTTGGTGACAAATTCAATCAACGCATTTGCCTGTGTACTTTTCAAATTGGACTAGACTATCTGAAGCTAAGCCGTAATGTATGATCTCTGCTAGTTATTGGGACTACGTTTTTGAGATTTTGTTATTTGTCAGTGTAGCTCATTATTGCGGAGGGTAGTGGGTTCAAAACATACACTGGGACTTTGAACTCCTGGTCTAGGTTTGACATTCCAAGACAGTACTGGGTTAGTGTCCTGGGCATCAGCTCTCCAGATAAAATTGATAATTTGCTTGATCTGTGCGCAAATTGGCTGTTAGGTTTGCCTTCAAAATAAACTCACTAAACTAAGCAGTAAATCCTTTGAAGTACATTGAGATGTTTCAATGTTGTCAGATGCACTATGTCAAATGTAAGAATTATATGTACAGTATTATTATAAATGAAACTGTTTAATATTAGTATTATCAACTTTAAATTGTTCTATTTTTAAAACAATGATTTGTGTTTTTTTAAAAAGGTACATTAGCGTTGCTATTATTTTGTCCCCAATTGCCTCCCCCATGTTATTTAAAGACTTTGAGATGCTTTTGAGATAATGTTCTAGACACATCAGTAGGCCTTGAAGTACCTTGACTAAGTGGTCATTATTTATATATGAGCATAAACACTGTGTGTAACCACCATCTGAACAAGGTAATTACAGAAGCTGTGCAGTTCTCACCCCCCACCACCCCCACCCCACCCTATAGTCAGTATAAATTGTGTGGAGTCCTGTGGCATAGGGTTACTTCACTCACCTTGCGTGAGTAGACCTGGGTTTGATTTGTGGGCGGGGCAAAGCCTTAGGCAAGTTTCCTTACTTCATACGCCTGTTTACATAACAGTAAGCAGGAACTCATTTCTCGTTGTTTGGCGAATCGCTTTCTGTGGGTAATACTTCCTCACCAAAATGTTAGTTAATCAATCCATGACTGTTTCTGGGATACTGCTCTGTGCAATTGGCTGCTGAGTTTCGCCCACAAAGGACACAGTCAATCCACTTTACAATATATTCATGAGACATCTCAATGAAATGAAAAAGCACTATATCAAATACAAAGATTATTATTATTAAACACACTGGACTTGTTAGTCTGTGGGTTGGAATTGCTCAACATTCAATTGGCGACCAACTGCATAACCATTCCTTAATCACATTAATAAACAGTCATTTTGCAAATAGTATAACGTGATATTGAATAGGAGTCTTTTAAGTAGCTCACTGTTGGACATTGGTATACAGCTGATACCCTTCACGTTCAGGACATGCTACACTGTTGACCTCAGGCCAAAAAACACAAATGGCACTTCGGTTTGGCGTATCCCAAGATGTACAGAATGAATTCGGTCAAATTTACAGTGTTTAGAAGGGTACTTACTAAGCAACCATATAACCATATGATTCCCACATGAAAACAAACAACTATTGGTGCTCTAGGAGTTTAGATTTTGGATAATTTGTTCATCAGAATGTGGAGGTTGAACAATACCTAGGGAAAGCTGATAAAAGGTGATGCCTGTAGGATGTAATTTAGTAATCAACATTATTCAATGCTGAAGGTTGTATTCCACAGATGATGATCCTTTAATTCGAGTACGATAGTTCTCTGTACTGTTCATATCAATCCCTTTAGCCTTCATGTTCATATTCTTCAGATTCCATCGAACTATTGTATTGTTGCAGTGTGAGGTGGATTATAGATTCCAGTCTGCTTGGCTTTCTGCTACTATGTAATTATAAGTAAGAACATTGGAAAATGCAGTCAATCATCTTCCACAGAGACAAAACACTTGCTGGTGAAGAGAATGACTGCTTTACTGTAGTGCCTAATTTCTTTTTTTCCGTCTTGCAGAAGAAGCCTCGTCTCAAAGCCTCGCCATTTAATTAGTGTTCTTATGCATCATGGATTCTTTAAATATTTTGGCTTTAAAAGACTCGACAATAATCCAAGGGCATTTCACCAAACTTTGCTTTGTATCTATCTATCAGAATAAAATGCATGTTAGGGCTACCTAGCTGTTTACTAATCTACCTCCTGAAACTTAATGCTTTTGTATGCTAACCTAAAATTAAATTAAAATTCTTCACAGAAAATGGATTGCAAAGTAACATATCTTCTACATCTGTTTTTCTCACTCTTCTTTTCTATGGACTTACGTGCAGCTGGTCCCATAAAATTTGTTAACGTTTATTTATATACCTATGTTACAAATAATTTGTTCATAGTGTAACATTGTTCATTTATCCCCTTCCCCTCCACCCTCGCCAATCCCGACCCTAGCTCGGGTCCAAAACATTTGACTGTCCAGCACCTTGGGGCGTCCTCCCAACGTGAAAGGCACTGTACAAATGGAATTTTGTTGCTGTTGTTCGTGTATTGTTTCACAATGACATACCTACTCATTGAGTTATTGACACAGTTATTCTTGGGTAGAGGAAATGTCTCTAATTTTTGTGTGTGCATGGGTGTTCATAGAAGTTGTCACATGGCTGTGTGAGTTTCTGATCAACAGAGAAGTGGTGTTCTTGTGTTGCCAAGACTGGTCTTCCTGGCCTATCGATGTATGCTGCTACCTCAAAGGGTTTGGGGTAGCATTCCGTTCAATATTGTTGTCAGTGCGTTTGAATGTAGTGCTCCGTTTAGGTTAGGTGTCCAAACATTGCATCTGTAGCTGCTGGGGTGTATCTGCAGTTTAGAAGTTAAGCCTTTCAACTTAATCTGTTGGTTTGAGTTTATCTGCAATATTAAAACTGTTGCTCCCGATGAGCACATTGCTGGGTAGGAGGATAAACTAGGTATGGGTGACAAATATTGAAATTACTATATTTTAATAATGAGCACTGAACACAGACAGTTTGTTGTGAATATATAACATGTGGGCTAAACAATAGTGATTTGATTATTCTTTGTTTTTCTTTCCCCTCAGCCCAAAATCCAAGCAGGAGGCTACTGTACGGTCACCTTCCGTGATGTCTCCCTCTAGCGCATCTCAGCTGGACACCAAAATTCCCAATCCAGGGAAGCAGGGTAATAACAGTCAGTCACAGGCCTCTCCCTGTGATTCAAAGCTCCTGAGCGGAAACCATGGAACGAAAACTTCCCAAGGTTCAGGAGGAAACCTAGGCCTGAAAAATGGCCAAGGACTGGGGACAAGCAGTGCGATAAAAGGGAAGGGCAAGAGGGAAAGAAGCACTTCTGCTGACTCCTATGAGCAAAGGGATGCTGGCACACCTAACAATGAATCTGAAAACAAAGGTATGGTTTATAGCAGAGGTATGTTTTATAGTAGTACTGACATAAATCAAGAAAGTCTTCTCACTGTAGAAAATGTTGGTTTGCACAGCTCGGTACTACCTTAGTCATGTACTAATCCATCAGAAGAATGGAGCAAAAATATTCTCTAAAAGTTATTCACATGTCTTTTGAACTTTTGTACCTCACATTTCCATGCAGGTTGCAGTTTCAATTCTTTTAAGATAAATACAACTTTGCAAGCCATATATGTTTCAGGCATATTCCATCTCCTTAAAATATTGTTTAAAAGCAGATTAAACCATTCTGTGCCACTGGAAATTTACAAATGCAAACTATTTATTCTGTCAGGTGGGTTTGCAGGTATTGCTTTTCATATTGCATGTGACATGTCTATGTGATGGTGATGAACCAGTTCTGGAATTGAGTTTAGTCTCTTTATGTAAAAGGATAATAGAGAGATTTACCCTATAGTATAAATTCAGAAATGTGCTATTTTTTCAAGATGCTTTCACCCTGTACTCCATACTTTTCTTTAAAACAGCGTCTGCAAGAATATTGACTGTCTTCACTGATTTCTTTGAAAATACGCAGACCCATTATAACAATGGATGGTTTAGTGCATAAACTCAGGCCTGTGTTATAATAGAATATATCAAACGGCTTCTGGGTCATCAGTCACCACTGATGTCACTTCCTGCATGCTGTGCCATGTATCTATGTAATATGATATCAAATGGTGCAGCGTGCCAGAGAACAAAAGTGTGCTGTACTTGTGGTCCACAGTTTGATGATGCAACCAAGCTGAAGAATGTTATAATGTGATCAGCCTATAAACAGCACTGAACAAGATGTATATTGTGTTGTTAATTTGCCAGTTCACCTCAATGCAGATGCTATGAATGGTCTTGTTGTAAATCCATATCAAGCACATTCTGAAATCATTTCTGTGGTAGAGTAAAAACCCGTTTATCTGGCACCCTCGGGAACTGGTCAATGCCGGTTAAAGCACGTGCCAGATATTCGAATACACACACAAAAAACAATTCAATTTAAAAAAAATGCATTTTTCCAGATAAATTCCGGTTAATCGAAAGCGGACCTTTTTTTTGAGGAGCATGTTATACGGAAGTTATGGTTGATCGGGTCACGGATAAATGGGCTTTTACTGTATATTGTTGTGTGCATTTGTGTATTCTCCTGAGAAGAGTGTTACAAATGGAGGAATTCATTGGCCAGAGCAGAAGTGTTCTATGTCACATGGTTATTCACAAAACCATAGACTGTGTTTAAAACCAGCTATGTCCCTGCTCTCTTGAGTTCATTGCCATTCGATTATGGTCATTTACAAACATGATTCACTCTTTCACTTTGCACAAATAATTTTGGTATTGATTTTCCACTGTTCAAAATCAATCGGTAATAGGATTGCAGTTTATGATGTGTTATTGCTTGGGTATTTAAAACAAATTATCTTCTTTATGAAGGGCAACAATTTTTCAATATACAGTATTTTTGTTGGACATCATAAACTTACTGGTGTTCTCTTTTGACATGTAATAACATGCAGTAGTTAATGGACCTGAATAGCCTTCTGCCTCTTAATCAATCCTCAAACTTACTGTGAGTCTCTGTGTCCTCTTTATAGAAGTCCTGCTACCCCGGAAACTTGTTCTACTATTTTTGTACATAAAAGCACAAGTCTAATGTCAGATATTTGTGTTGCTTGTACCCTATATGTAGAATATATGTACCCTCTGTGTGGAAAAAGCTTTTCATAAATTCCCTTATAAATTTGCTACCATATCTCTTGCATTTATGTCCCCTCGTTTTGGATTTAACAACAAGTGGAAACAACATATTGGCCAACCTATCAAACCTTTCATAATCTTAAACACTTATTGGGGGAGGCAGAACAAGGTTAGAATATCTAGAAAAGTATAAATCTAAAGTTAAAATGAGAGAGAAATAAGATAATGTGTAAAAGGAGAATGTTTTATTGCACTAAAATCTCTTCCATTCCGTCCTTATGATCAGTGATTTTTGGGATGTTAGCTTCCATAACTTTTGAAGCCTTCCTGTGTTTTACATAAGCTAGTAGGTGCCAATTGAAGGCAGCGTTGGTTATCATGGGTTGCAGTCCATTACTGCTAATCTTGGTCCTAATGATGTCAAATTGCATGGCATATGAAAGAAAAATTATCGGCCTTTTGGCTAAGATCAAGTGCACTGATATACCTATTCTTATCAGTTACTCCTTGCAAAATGTGCCTGCCAGAAAGATTTATGAGATTTGCTTGTGTTTGCTTGCCATAACTGAATCTCCCCATAATGCATTGTGAGAGGATGACCTCCTGGCAGGAGCTGTGCCTTCAGCCCAGTGTTGTCTGGTATCAGTATTGCAGTACTACAGATCTGAGGAGTTTGATCTACGATCACAAAGAGGAAGCAGAGATACTGGAATACAGAGCTACCTTGAGCACTTGGTCACAAGGGTAAGGTCACGGTTCCCGGGTTGGGTAGATGACCCAGTCACCTGACTTGCTCCAGTGGTCGTGAAGACAGGTATTGGGTCCACATCAATGTTTGACACCTTGGGATCTGGAAAGTTTGGAGAAAGAAAAGTTTTGTCTGTGGGGACATCTTCCGTTCCCTTGAAGAATGTGTTTCAGTCTAATTCGGCTGACTGGGGCTTAACTTTGCTTACCCACAAAAAGACATTTGGAAAAAAAAATATCGAGTGCAAGGTATCCAAAAGTCCGGAAGTTTCTAACGTGATTTATTATTTCATTCAGATGGAGGCAGCAGAAGCAAGCGTCTATGTGTAGCAGAAAGGCGCCAGCCGTACAGTGGGGCTGAATGGTGCTCAGGGACTGAGAGTGACGAAGAGGAATCAGCCTTCTTCAGTGAGTATACGCTTTTTACATGGACTATAACTGAGTTTTGTTTATATATTGAGGACTGCACCCTAATGTTCATTTGTGTTCATTGAGCAGATGTGCCCTGCCAAATCATGTTCAGAGATACAGACTCTGCGAATTGCCTTGCACTTGAGTACACTTGAGGGAAGTATTAATAATAGTAATAATATCATAGGGTGGAAATGCAATGTCATATGATAATTTTACATCAATGAAATTATATTCCTGCAAGCTAATGGTAAAATCTGATTTTGGCACAATGATTGGTTCCAAAGCATTTACAGACCATGGCATCTCAGAGCCATCGCATGATCATTATTTGTTTCAGAAACAACTGTCTTTTATTATTGTATATGATTGTTTTATAGGGGCTAATGAATATCTATGATAGATCCAAAGTTCCCATTGGGAGCAATGTTTCCACCACCCTACCCATGTGTTTTTCAGCCAGTTTTATGAGGAAGTAAACTATATTGTAATCAGTAGGTTCAGACAGATATAAAAATTGCACCGAGCTGTGTTAATACAACACTTCCATGTCTCGGGACAAACAACACCAACAATTACATTTATATAGCGCCTTTCACATCAGGAGGATGTTCCAAGGCGCTGGACAGTCAATGTTTCAGACCCTAGCTGGGGTCAGCATAGGGGAGGGTGGAGGGGATTTGCAGTGACCGATGGGACCGTCAAAGAGGAGGGTTTTGAGGCGGAACTTGAAGGAGCCTAGGGAGGAGGCAAGGCGGAGGGACTGGGGAATTCCAGAGGTTGGGGGAAGAATGGCTGACGGCTTGCAGGTCGATGGGGGCCGGTGGGCTGTTTGGGTTATATACTACTCGGGTCTCGACCTAGCTGTTCAGCGCCTTGGGATGTCCTCCCGACCTGAAAGGTGCTCTATAAATGTAATTTTGTTGTTGTTGTTGTAACCCTAAACCTTTCCACATGGAAGGTTTATTTTGGCTTCTGCTTACTAGATTTGAATATTTGCTTTTCAAAAATGCCATTTTCAAATGACTTCTATATTCTATATTGTTATTAACAGACAAATTAAAGTTGTATTTGCTTGAACAGAACTGTGACGTTAAGCAGGACTAAGTGTACTGTGTGTAAATATTTGTTGAAACGATAGGGAAAAACAATGTGATATACTAGAGAGATTTACTGCAGTAGTGCAAACTTTCTTTTTTTGACTACTGATCCCCAACATTTTGAATGTTTTTCCTTAATCTGTGGAGTCAACCAAGATGGATCTGTGTACATTTTGAAATGGCTTGTAATTATCCTGTATACATTTGTTTGCTGGCACCTGTCAGTTCGCCCAGAGGTGTCAATTCGCTCATTAAACTGATATATGCTGATATATTCGGTGAATCGATTATTCATTATCACTCGAAACTTATGTCTCAATTATCAAACACTTCTTATGGATGTCATCCGCTCTGAGCAGCTGAGTTATGAAGTGCTTCCTAAGACACCTGTTGCTGGCAAAAACAGTGACTAAAACTCTGGTAATGTTAAAGGTACTTAAGGTATTTCAAGAAATTAAATCATTAATGTATTTGGTGTTACAACCTAAGCTTTGTGTTGGGGGTTCACTACATGAGATGGGAACTTTGTGATCAATCCCAAGTATATGTCATTCTCCATACTGTACAGCTTAAATAATCACAATAACTCAACATCGGTTTGCATTGGTTTGCATCCTCAGTCCATCTGATCTTATCCCTCCAGAATACCCATCAAATCATCAAGCTGTATTTTCTATAAATGAGTCCAGTGGCCTGGTCTCAACCCACCATTTTGGCATTGTTCCACCCATTAATTACCCTCTGGGTAAAAAGAAACTCTGCACCTCAGACTTGCTGACTCTTTCATTCATTTAATTGGTTTATAAGCATTTCATTTGCAGTTTGCGAATATGGAGAATATTATACATACATGTATACAGGGAACAAGTTTTTAAGAAGGTCACTGGGAGCATCTAGTGGCCAGAAGCCATTAATACAGGACTTGCCACCTTTGTGGGAAGAGACATTTGCTCATCTCTTACTTTTCAATTTCTTATTAGTGTTGTGGAGTTTAGTATTTTTCCATAGTGTGTGCCCAGAATTCAGGAACAAATTGAACAGTGATGCTGACCATATCTTGAACAGTCATTTGTTATTTTGTTTTCCTTTGGTCAGGGTGTCTGATATACATGTACAAAACAACCACTGCCACGCCAAGAGTATCCAAAGAAGAGTGAAAGTTCCATGCACGCATTCTACACATTGATGGAAATTTCACTTTGACTGGGATGTATTGTACACTTTATCTCCAAGGCAGTGTACTAGGCCAATCACCTTGGAGACGGCTGAGCTGGAAGGAGAAGCTGATTATCTATTTTCCTTCTCCATACCCCCAACCCCTTCTTGATTCTATAATTAGTGTATAAAAGGCTATATTAATCAGTGTAAACTTGAAATTTAACATAAATCCAAAGAAAGTATCCCACATTTTTGTCGGTGATGTACCCTCAAGATTTCAGAGGGATTTTAAGGAGGCCAAAAGATGAGAGAATATCTTATCCCGTTGCCTTTCAAATGCATATTTGAGCAATCTTGGATAAAAGGAATTGTGCAATTTCAGGGTCCATCAAGGCCAAAAGTCCAGTCGAAACCCGGATATAATGTTAATATCATTTTCCTATCCTTTTGAAGGTCTGTCTCACTCAGCTGTTTGCGTGTGTGTTTGTGTTGCAGACTGTAACTCTACTGACAGTGTGAAGTCCCAGGAACAGCTGCCACCGCACTCCCTCCCTTCTTCCAATACAGGAATCAGCCGGTCTTCCACACCCTCCCACAATTCTGTTGGGGGACAAAACCTGATGCCAGAAGCCAGCACCACTCAAAAGATTACTTCTAAGGTTATATATGTCTTCTCTACAGAAATGGCCAACAAGTAAGTGAACCAAGACATATTTTGTCCGCTTAGCCACGTTTGAGTACTCAAACTTAGATATTTATGAGTGGAGATGTAACAAAATATTTGTAAATACCAGACGGCTGCAAATTACTTGCTAGATTGGTGTCTAGGCTCTTGTCTCTAAATTGCGGGAGCTCCAAGCCTCAGTGGTAATCATTGCCTTTGTTTAATTATTTCAGTGTTAATTTGCAACAATAATAATAATAATAAGTTGGTCACTCAATCCATAGTTGTTTGTGGGACAATACTCTGCACAATTGGCTGCTGCGATTCACCCACAAAATATACCGTCAATTCATGTTACAGTATATTCTGTGAAGCACTTTGAGACATCCCAAAAGCATAATAAGTCATTATATCAAAGGCAAGGATTATTATTATTATTGTTGTTACTTGCTGCTTAGATTGGAGCACTCTGCACACAGGACATATCTGCCTTATTGTAAGTTTAAAACAATTATGGATATATTGTGCAATTGGAAAAAATGACCAAATTAGTTTCAAAAGTCTCTTCAGCCACTGCATTTCTTTCATCAATGGTTGCCCTGGAAACCATCCGAGTGGTTAGCCATTGGTTTATAAGCAATCTGGCCTTGTACATACAAAAGATAAGCAGAGAACAACTAAGAATCTAAAATAAAAACAAAACAAAAAAGTGAAGGTTGCCCCTTGAAATGTTAGTCTAGGGAATAACTGAGGAGGTGGGGGAAGCTCCAAAAATTGTATACGACTTGCGCTGAGAAGTAATACCTTATTACATTGGGTCTTAATCCTCCATGGTCAAGGATTACCTCTGTGAAGTTTGCTAAGACCCGATTGTAGGTGAGGTTTTTCTTTCTCTTTCAGATATGAATTGACATGTTATGGATTTCCTGCAAATGTTTTTTTAAATTATTTCTAACTGTAGAGTATTTGACAGTCTGACTGAGGACCAGTGCTGTGTTGGGCACATTCTGTTCCCATTGCCTCCTTTCTAACCACTAGAAGTGAACAGGAGTAGACGTTGTTGAGTTTAACGATACAGAGCTGTAGGTGGTTTGTTCATTGGATTCCTTACCAGCCCCACTAAACATGTCTGTATCAAAAGGAACTCCTGTGCATAGTCATGCCGTGACACCAAATGCTTTCAGTTTACACTTGTGATTTTCTTCTCCATCTTCGTTTGCATGAAATGTCAGACTGAGGTCCTGTCTGCCTATTCAATAAAGCTATTATGGTACTTTTTGTAAAATGGGAGGGAGATTTTTCTGATGATGGCAGATTTGTAGGCAAATATGGCAGCCGACTTTCACACAGCAGCTAATTTTCACACAGACACTCAAACACCCACTAACCAATGAATAACCAATTTTGTGTGAGGGAGTGTCAGCCAGTACACCAGGAGAAACTCATTTCTCTTTCCAAGCAGTGCCAAGAGATTTTACCATTCTCTTAAATGGGCAGATGTGGTTTAATATGTAATCTGAAAGACGGCTTGCCCAACAATGCAGTGTTTCCCCAGCACTGTATTGAAGCCTCAACCTAGCTGTGAGTTCAAAGTCCTGACATGGGGCATGAACGCCCAAGCTTCTGACTCAGCGGCAAGTGCTACCAACTGAACCAGACTGATGCCTAATAAAAGTGTGAATGAGCGTTTTGTTTTCCTTGGGGGTGAGGTACTGCCAAAGAGAGGTGATGTGGCAGAAGGTGGAGAAAAGTGCAAGGATTAGTCAGTTCCTGGATGAAACATTAGAAGAAGAGTTGAGGATCAAATGAAACACTGAGGTTTCACAAAAAGCTGCAATAGGTGGAGGAAGCAACAGGACAGGTCGATATGGCAGTGAGGAGGCACAAATGGGAGCCGAGCAGAATAATCTTGGTTTTGCAATGTTGTGTTGAACAAAGTTACAGCTCATCCAAACAATTGCTCATCTCAGCTTTAGTAATAGTACATCAACAAATGTACAAACGTGCAATTGTAAAGATTTGCTATATTAGTGCATACATCAGTAAAGCACAAAGTGACATCTTTGGTAATCTAATGATCCAGAAATTAATCATTTAGTTTCCAATGTAAATAATAATAATTGCCATTATCCAAATCACCATTCTTTACCAACGTCACTTTCTGCCTAGGGCATAGAGAGAAAACGGGAAGTACTGTTAGTTCAGCCGGCCATTTTTCTTTTCGTGAGCTAAACCCGCTATCAGGCCTCACAGTAGGAGGGGTTGGAAGATTGTGAATCATTGCATTATGATCGAGTTACACTAGTAGAACCGCTATGAAAATTGGTGGGTACAATTATACTGATAGGAATAATACAATGATGTAATCTGCTTGCATAAATTAATTCATCTTCCTCCCTTACCCCGCCCCACTCACCCCTCAATTCACCAGTATTGTGAATTGTGCTGTCCTGAGTTATTCACCTTTATAATACATGTTTGAAGTCCATTCCAGTGGTAAATCTTTCTAAATTATTTTTGTTGTGGGACTAGCTGTTGATATACAATTTATCTTTCTGTTAAACCAGAGCTGCTGAAGCTGTCTTGAAGGGACAAGCAGAGTCGATTCTTGCCTTCCATATGCAGAACATTTCCAACACAAAGACAGAAAAAGGCAGTCCACTACTGGTAAGCAATGTTTCTCTGGTTGCCTAGTTTTTACATAGAATTACATTGACTGTACAGGCCATTAGAACCTACTTCTCCATGTCACGTTAGCCTCCTGTTATCCCTTCTCCCTATCCCCTCCCAAAGGCTCCTGCAATACCTTCTCCCTCACTTGTGCATGTTTTATAGGAGAGAAGCAGAAGACAAGTTCATAGAAAGGGTTTAGTTCAGAAACTAAAAGGGAGAAAACACTGCAGATACTGAGAATTTTGAATGAAACAAATTCCAATTGAATCGACATCAGAACTTGAGAATATTACATAGAGTCCAGCGATATATCGATATATCGCTAAAACCCGATATAATTTTCATATCGATACGCTGATATAGACATTTCAAAAATATCGATATATCGACTTTTCGATATATCGAGGGATAAAATCGGAATGTGCGCATACTGAACTACAAGACCCAGAATGCTCATCTCTATACACAACAACAACAATTTACATTTATAGAGCGCCTTTCACGTCGGGAGGACGTCCCAAGGCGCTGAACAAGAGGCGTGTGACCCGAGCTGGGAGGGGAGTGTTTGGGAAGGGGTGAAACACGAAGGGGAGGTAAAAGAGTTCGGGGTGGAACAAAAGGCACGATCAAAGAGGAAAGTCTTCAAACCGGCCTTGAAAGAGGAAAGGGAAGAAACGGAGGGATTGAGGGATGGCATTCCATAAGGTGGGAGCGGAGAAACTGAAGGCCCGACCTCCGATGCACAATGCACAGACCGAGGTGCAAAGCCGCCATATTGTATTCATAGTCCTAGAATACAATATACAGGTATGCAAGGGGTGAGGGGAGAGAGATGGCTTGGGGGCGGGGGGGGGAGAGACGGCAGTGGGGGGGAGGGGGAGAGAGATGGCTGGGTGGGGGAGGGGGAGAGAGACGGCTGGGGGTGGGGGAGCAGGGCCGTACGCAGGATTTTTAATGGGGGGGTGCGAATTGCTAGTGATGGGACCAATAATGGCCGGGGGCTTGCGGGCTGCCCCGAAACCCCCTCGAGGCTCCGACGTTTTACACAGTTTGAGGTCTTATTTAATCGGTTCAGAAGATCCAATATGAACGGTAAATGTTTCATGCCCTTGGTGTTTAAGAGCATCATTATTTATTCAGTGTTTTTATTTTCCCCGGTAGTCCGTGTCTAAATTTTTTGGGAAGGTCGAATGTGTTCGCCAATAAAAGCAAACACGATTGTTGACTCGATGATGTACGGAATGCGAACGATAAAGTAAATTACAATCCAATTAATACAGTACAATGACGAATGCTTGATAAATGTATGCGTATAAGAGAAAATGATCATAAACTACAGATTGACAGTAATTAATAAGTTGTTCTGCATTGTTATCCTAAGACTCAATTTCTTTCGGACTGTAATGAACAATAATGTAATAATCACTGCGGATTATATCATGGCCAATGATTGTGATGATATCGTTCTGTATTCTAGGTGAGGTATATTTAGAATTCCTATTTGCGAGCCCAATACTAGCAAGGTGATGTCGAAGAACCTCGCCATGCTTCGCAATCATCTGTAGGGCTGCCAGAAAGTTTCCAGGATTACCTTTGTAATGTGTGCCGTCACTCGTAACGGTGTTACTTTCCACGACTCTTTCATTATCTCCTCTAAGTGCAATGCACTGACGTCCACAGAATAATACAGATTCGGCAACTGTTCTTATGATATGTCGATTTCTTTCAATGTTTTTCTTCTTTTCATCGACCAAACGAATGTCTATCTTATGTTGTGGGTTCGCAACAGAGTCGCGCATTGATGCCGATCTAATCATAGAATTTACGTGCTAACCATTTCGTTCATGTTCCATCGCCTTCTCGTTTAGTTTGTAAAACATGGTAAAGGGTGTATTAACAAATGCCCCCATCCGTTTCCTCTCACTTGTTTGGACCATCAGTGCACAGTGAATGCAAAAGGCAGCATCTAATGAAGGACTGTAGACCATCCATTTATAATCTCGCAAGTATCTCATCTTGAACTGGCGCTGACAATGGTGAAGGAACCGTGACGGGAAAATGTAATCTTCAGATGGGATGAAGTGGCTTGTCAAGAGATGGTATTTATATGCAACATCAAGTTTTTCAATTGCATTGGTCAACTCCTCAGGGCTCAGAGTAGCATTTATGATGTTTCCGATATCATTAACGAAATGAGTAGACCTATGTTGTATAATTATAAGGGGCTCGGCAACTTCAGCAGAATGCTGGACACTTACGCAAACCTTGACCAGGAGATTAGGTGACTCATGAGGTATATACGAGGCTTCTAAGAGACGCCCTGAACGTTTACTGGCGACAGCATCTGACAAATAGTGAGCTATATGGTACACCGCCACACTGGTATCACAGACATTACTGCAGAGGCGTCTTAGGTTTAGCGGACATAGCTGGAGAAGCCGGGAGGAAACTGTCCATAGTCCTACTATCCTATGGGAACCATTGCACGGTCACAGAACACGAGGTAGACAGGCCCTAACCTACATCGATACTCTGGAGCGCGATTCGGGTATTGGCAGGCGGGAGTTGTCAGGCTGCATGGAGAGAAGGGATCAGTGGAGAAGTGTGGTTGTCAATGCCGGAGTTCGCTCGATCAGATGATGGTGAAACTATTTTGATGCCAAATTTGTGCGACATTGATGTTTTTTCACTCTGGGTACAAAACTGAATGTGAAATAAAGTAGCACTGTTTATCTTTGCGGTCATATTTGTTTTGCATGCCAGTGGACGTCTCTAAAAGCAATTTTTAATTACAGGAATACATTTTTAATAATATAAATCAAATGTGATAATCAAGACAAAACAAGAAACATGATATTTCAGAAACACGCCTATCAAAACTTAAGTCATTTTTACTTACATTTATCAGATTAAAATACAATTTCATCTTCCACAAAGTGGTGCTACCTTTTTATGTAGTGACTGTATACGGGATGATTTCCGATTGACACACCACGTAGACATAGGCTCTAAAGCATAGGCCTACATCCATGAGTATTTCTTTTAAAGATAGGCATTCCCGTCCAGCATATAACTTTTTTGTTGGGTTCTCAAAAGCTTTAATTTCTCAGAAGCTTGTAAATATGTTGTCATTGTTTGCTAGCGTTACAGTCACACCTCTCAAAACTTGAGCAATTTTTACTTACGTTGATCAGATGAAAAGATGATTTTAGCTTCCAGAAGTGGTGCTACCCTTGTGGCTGTTTACGGGATGATTTCCAACGAGGATTTGAGTCTTGGCGCGCGCCTATGTTTATCCAGTCACGAGTCACAGACTCGCCGCGTCATTGACTCGTCTATCGACGCGGTATATTTTGGGTAGACGCCGATTCTGGTGTGCGACTCGATAATTTTATATTAATACTAAAACATTCAAAGATGTGTGTTTATAATTTATACATAGTTTTGAAGAACTGATTGTTACACAAATGCTCAATAAATTTACTTTACTTGGTATTTAAATTTGATAAAAAATACAATTCTCTACCCCGGAAAATGTGGACCTTTTATAATTTGGGGGGGTGCGTACGCACCCGTCGCACCCCCCCTGCGTACGGGCCTGGGGAGGGAGAGAGAGACGAAAGTGACGTCGGTACAGAATGGTGATTTGGAGAGAGAGACGGCGGGGGGGGGGAGAGGGGGGGAGAGACGGGGTGGATGTGATAATATACAGATAGATGAGCCCATTAGGGTCCGTCGATATGGAAAATTTTCCAATTAGATATATCGATGGGCTCATATCGAGATATACCGAAATATCGATATTTTCAGTTTTTTCGTACTGCGCATGCGCGCGCGCATCAGAGTGCGCGCACATTCCCGGTGCGCGCGCATTTCGGGTGCGCGCGCATTCGGGGCCTATCTTCTCAGGAGGTAAATATATTTCTCTCGCTGTGTCTCTCACTCTCTCCATCTCTGTGTTTTTCTGTCTGTGTGTCTCTGTGTCTCTCTCTCTCTCTCTCAGATCTCTATCTATCTGTATATTATCACATCCACCCCACCTCTCCCCCGCCCCCCGCCGTCCCTCTCTCGCACCCCCCACCCCCCACCCCCGTCGTCTCTCTCCCCCACCACCCCCCCAGCCGTCTCTATCTCCCTACCCCCCCAGCCGTCTCTCCCCCTCCCCCCAGCCGTCTCTCTCCCCCTCTACCCACCAGGCGTCTCTCTCCCCCTCTCCCCCCCCCAGCCGTCTCTCTCCCCCTCTCCCCCCCAGCCGTCTCTCTCCCCCTCTCCCCCCCAGCCGTCTCTCTCCCCCTCTCCCCCCCAGCCATCTCTCTCCCCCTCTCCCCCCCAGCCATCTCTCTCCCCCTCTCCCCCCGCAGCCATCTCTCTCCCCCTCTCCCCCCCAGCCATCTCTCCCCCCCAGCCATCTCTCTCCCCCTCTCCCCCCCAGCTGTCTCTCTCCCCCTCTCCCCCCCGCAGCCGTCTCTCTCCCCCTCTCCCCCCCCCAGCCGTCTCTCTCCCCCTTTCCCCCCCCCAGCGGTCTCTCTCCCCTCTCCCCCCCCCCCCCCAGCCGTCTATCTCCCCCTCCCCCCAGCCGTCTCTCTCACCCTCTCCTCCTCCCCCCAGCCGTCTCTCTCCCCCCCTCCTCCTCCCCCCAGCTGTCTCTCTCCCCCTCTCCTCCCCCCCCCCAGCCGTCTCTCCCCCTCTCCTCCCCCCCCCAGCCGTCTCTCTCCCCCCCCCCACCAGCCATCTCTCTCCCCCTCACAACCCCCCCAGCAGTCTCTCTCCCCCTCACCCCCCCCCCACCCCCAGCCGTCTCTCTCTCCCCTCACCCCTTGCATACCTTATATTGTATTCGAGGTCTATGAATACAAGATGGCGGCTTTGCACCTCAGTCTGTGCATTGTGTATAGAGATGAGCATTCTGGGTCTTGTAGTTGATTGTGCTCGCATCACGATTTTTTACCTCGATATATCGTTATTTCGATATATCGATATTTTTAAAATGTCTATATCGGCATATCGATATGAAAATTATATCGGGTTTTAGCGATATATCGATATATCGCCGGACCCTAGAGCCCATTCGATATATCTAAATCGGAAAATTTCCATATTGACGGACCCTAATATTACGGTAGTGGTTGAGACATTTCAGATAACATTCCTTGTGTGAATCCAAGAAATGTGCATTTAACTTCACACTAGTATTAAGTAGGGAACGGCGATTAATCGGTTTTTCGATTAAACCAATATGATTTTCAGATCGGTATGCCGGTATTCTAAAAAAACTGTTATATCGAGAGATCCGATTTTAAAAATATATAATATCGTTCCTGGCAATATATCAATATTGTTGGTATTATCAGTGTAATGCGATCTTTTCCAGCTTACCTTGTCGCCGGCATTGCAACCTCCTAGACCTAGAGCATGGAATGCGCGTACATTCGGTGCGCGCGCACAATTAACGGGTGCGCACATCCGATGCGCGCGCACACTTTACTGTGTATACTCGACGTGAGTCGTGGCGTCTTAACAAAGTCGCATCGCTGAAAATTGTAGTTTGAAAATTTACCTTTCTCATCATGGGGAAAAGAAGCCCCGTATGGGACTACTTTGAAAACAATGCAGTCAGTAATGGTGTGTATAGATGTACAGTTTGCAAGGTCTTGGTTAAGACATCTGATTCAAGCACGAGCAACCTGCGACAACACATTAAGCAGCACCACCCCGCCCAGCACGCTGCCCTCAGAGCGAAATCATTGTCGACAACAGCAGGAAGTCGAACCAGCGCTTCGGAGAAAGCGACAGGTAGTGGGGCCAGTGCAGCTCAAACAATTCCTGCTTTATTTAAGAGGAGAACATTGTACCAGAGAGGGGACAAAAAGTGGCAAAGTATCACGAACGCTGTCACTTTTTGCATAGCAAAGGAGAGCTTGCCAATGGCGAAGGACATTAATTCAGACTTCAGACTACATAAAAATAAGTGGCATTTTGTGGCTGTAAGTGTTCTTTTTGTGTGTGAGAGAGTTAGAAGCCAGTTTATCACTGCTGTGTGTGTCTAGTCAGACACACACATAGAAGCAGTGATAATCTGGCTTCTAACTCTAACAGTCAGACTGTCTGTCTCTCTCTTTTCTATTGTAATAGATCTCATTTACACGTGGACATTACATGCTACTTTCAAGCAAGAAATGGAGGAGAATAAATCTCAAGATTTTGTTTTTGGTGTGTGTGTGTTCTATTTTGTGTTTAGAGATGGAGGGAGAGAAGGAGCGAGGGGAAAGGAGGGAGAGAAGGAGAGAGGCGAGGGAGGGAGGGAGAGAAGGAGAGGGGGAAAGTTGGGAGAGAAGGAGAGAAGAAGAGAGAAGAGGGAGGGAGAGAAGGAGAGGGTGAAAGGAGGGAGAGAAGGAGCGAGGGGAAAGGAGGGAGAGAAGGAGAGAGGAAGAGAGGAGAGGGAGGGAGAGAAGGAGAGGGGGAAAGGAGGGAGAGAAGGAGAGAGGGGAGGGAGGGAGAGGGGGAAAGTTGGGAGAGAAGGAGAGATGCCGATCTAATCATAGAATTTACGTGCTAACCATTTCGTTCATGTTCCATCGCCTTCTCGTTTAGTTTGTAAAACATGGTAAAGGGTGTATTAACAAATGCCCCCATCCGTTTCCTCTCACTTGTTTGGACCATCAGTGCACAGTGAATGCAAAAGGCAGCATCTAATGAAGGACTGTAGACCATCCATTTATAATCTCGCAAGTATCTCATCTTGAACTGGCGCTGACAATGGTGAAGGAACCGTGACGGGAAAATGTAATCTTCAGATGGGATGAAGTGGCTTGTCAAGAGATGGTATTTATATGCAACATCAAGTTTTTCAATTGCATTGGTCAACTCCTCAGGGCTCAGAGTAGCATTTATGATGTTTCCGATATCATTAACGAAATGAGTAGACCTATGTTGTATAATTATAAGGGGCTCGGCAACTTCAGCAGAATGCTGGACACTTACGCAAACCTTGACCAGGAGATTAGGTGACTCATGAGGTATATACGAGGCTTCTAAGAGACGCCCTGAACGTTTACTGGCGACAGCATCTGACAAATAGTGAGCTATATGGTACACCGCCACACTGGTATCACAGACATTACTGCAGAGGCGTCTTAGGTTTAGCGGACATAGCTGGAGAAGCCGGGAGGAAACTGTCCATAGTCCTACTATCCTATGGGAACCATTGCACGGTCACAGAACACGAGGTAGACAGGCCCTAACCTACATCGATACTCTGGAGCGCGATTCGGGTATTGGCAGGCGGGAGTTGTCAGGCTGCATGGAGAGAAGGGATCAGTGGAGAAGTGTGGTTGTCAATGCCGGAGTTCGCTCGATCAGATGATGGTGAAACTATTTTGATGCCAAATTTGTGCGACATTGATGTTTTTTCACTCTGGGTACAAAACTGAATGTGAAATAAAGTAGCACTGTTTATCTTTGCGGTCATATTTGTTTTGCATGCCAGTGGACGTCTCTAAAAGCAATTTTTAATTACAGGAATACATTTTTAATAATATAAATCAAATGTGATAATCAAGACAAAACAAGAAACATGATATTTCAGAAACACGCCTATCAAAACTTAAGTCATTTTTACTTACATTTATCAGATTAAAATACAATTTCATCTTCCACAAAGTGGTGCTACCTTTTTATGTAGTGACTGTATACGGGATGATTTCCGATTGACACACCACGTAGACATAGGCTCTAAAGCATAGGCCTACATCCATGAGTATTTCTTTTAAAGATAGGCATTCCCGTCCAGCATATAACTTTTTTGTTGGGTTCTCAAAAGCTTTAATTTCTCAGAAGCTTGTAAATATGTTGTCATTGTTTGCTAGCGTTACAGTCACACCTCTCAAAACTTGAGCAATTTTTACTTACGTTGATCAGATGAAAAGATGATTTTAGCTTCCAGAAGTGGTGCTACCCTTGTGGCTGTTTACGGGATGATTTCCAACGAGGATTTGAGTCTTGGCGCGCGCCTATGTTTATCCAGTCACGAGTCACAGACTCGCCGCGTCATTGACTCGTCTATCGACGCGGTATATTTTGGGTAGACGCCGATTCTGGTGTGCGACTCGATAATTTTATATTAATACTAAAACATTCAAAGATGTGTGTTTATAATTTATACATAGTTTTGAAGAACTGATTGTTACACAAATGCTCAATAAATTTACTTTACTTGGTATTTAAATTTGATAAAAAATACAATTCTCTACCCCGGAAAATGTGGACCTTTTATAATTTGGGGGGGTGCGTACGCACCCGTCGCACCCCCCCTGCGTACGGGCCTGGGGAGGGAGAGAGAGACGAAAGTGACGTCGGTACAGAATGGTGATTTGGAGAGAGAGACGGCGGGGGGGGGAGAGGGGGGGAGAGACGGGGTGGATGTGATAATATACAGATAGATGAGCCCATTAGGGTCCGTCGATATGGAAAATTTTCCAATTAGATATATCGATGGGCTCATATCGAGATATACCGAAATATCGATATTTTCAGTTTTTTCGTACTGCGCATGCGCGCGCGCATCAGAGTGCGCGCACATTCCCGGTGCGCGCGCATTTCGGGTGCGCGCGCATTCGGGGCCTATCTTCTCAGGAGGTAAATATATTTCTCTCGCTGTGTCTCTCACTCTCTCCATCTCTGTGTTTTTCTGTCTGTGTGTCTCTGTGTCTCTCTCTCTCTCTCTCAGATCTCTATCTATCTGTATATTATCACATCCACCCCACCTCTCCCCCGCCCCCCGCCGTCCCTCTCTCGCACCCCCCACCCCCCACCCCCGTCGTCTCTCTCCCCCACCACCCCCCCAGCCGTCTCTATCTCCCTACCCCCCCAGCCGTCTCTCCCCCTCCCCCCAGCCGTCTCTCTCCCCCTCTACCCACCAGGCGTCTCTCTCCCCCTCTCCCCCCCCCAGCCGTCTCTCTCCCCCTCTCCCCCCCAGCCGTCTCTCTCCCCCTCTCCCCCCCAGCCGTCTCTCTCCCCCTCTCCCCCCCAGCCATCTCTCTCCCCCTCTCCCCCCCAGCCATCTCTCTCCCCCTCTCCCCCGCAGCCATCTCTCTCCCCCTCTCCCCCCCAGCCATCTCTCCCCCCCAGCCATCTCTCTCCCCCTCTCCCCCCCAGCTGTCTCTCTCCCCCTCTCCCCCCCGCAGCCGTCTCTCTCCCCCTCTCCCCCCCCCAGCCGTCTCTCTCCCCCTTTCCCCCCCCCAGCGGTCTCTCTCCCCTCTCCCCCCCCCCCCAGCCGTCTATCTCCCCCTCCCCCCAGCCGTCTCTCTCACCCTCTCCTCCTCCCCCCAGCCGTCTCTCTCCCCCCCTCCTCCTCCCCCCAGCTGTCTCTCTCCCCCTCTCCTCCCCCCCCCCAGCCGTCTCTCCCCCTCTCCTCCCCCCCCCAGCCGTCTCTCTCCCCCCCCCCACCAGCCATCTCTCTCCCCCTCACAACCCCCCCAGCAGTCTCTCTCCCCCTCACCCCCCCCCCACCCCCAGCCGTCTCTCTCTCCCCTCACCCCTTGCATACCTGTATATTGTATTCGAGGTCTATGAATACAAGATGGCGGCTTTGCACCTCAGTCTGTGCATTGTGTATAGAGATGAGCATTCTGGGTCTTGTAGTTGATTGTGCTCGCATCACGATTTTTTACCTCGATATATCGTTATTTCGATATATCGATATTTTTAAAATGTCTATATCGGCATATCGATATGAAAATTATATCGGGTTTTAGCGATATATCGATATATCGCCGGACCCTAGAGCCCATTCGATATATCTAAATCGGAAAATTTCCATATTGACGGACCCTAATATTACGGTAGTGGTTGAGACATTTCAGATAACATTCCTTGTGTGAATCCAAGAAATGTGCATTTAACTTCACACTAGTATTAAGTAGGGAACGGCGATTAATCGGTTTTTCGA